>JAHWLE010000075.1:0-43296 GCA_024679135.1 Phytophthora foliorum
GCATGTCCTTGATGTATCTTGGTACAAGTTAACCACAATCAGCAAACTTGTTTTCCTACGGCACTTTAACGTGCCACCAGTGTTCTCTGTTTCGATAGAGAAGCTCTATTAGATGCAATCTACCACTATATTGTCAGTGAGTTCGACTGGCTCAACACTCGCCGTTGCGTCCGATGCGCCTGATGTCTGTCCTACCTGTTCTATTGCAAGTGGTCACGATTTGGATGTTGAATGAAAAGCGGAGAGTCTGTAGACTCAACGTTGATTTTTTTAAATATGCAACGAAGCTGGCTATATACACTGCCGCTGCGATCTTAAGACTTTTGAACCACGCGAGGTGAGGAGCTGCATCGTGCGCTGCGGGCGACGACATGGGCGACCCACACTTTCAACTTAGGCACGGACTTAGAAGTCGGCGTCTAGAGTGAACACCTGATCCTCGGCCGCGACACCCACGCCGGCCTTGGAGTACTCGCCCACGCGCTTCTCGAAGAAGTTGGTCTTGCCCTGCAGCGAGATCATGTCCATCCAGTCGAACGGGTTCTTCACGTTGTAGATCTTGGACACACCCAGCGAGTACAGCAGACGGTCGGCCACGAACTCGATGTACTGGCACATGAGCCCAGAGTTCATGCCGATCAGCTCCACGGGGAGCGAGTCACGCACAAACTCGTGCTCAATCACCACAGCGTCACGCACGATCGCGTGCACGCGGCTCTCCGGCAGCTTGTTCACCAGCTTCGAGTACATGAGGCACGCGAAGTCCGTGTGCATGCCCTCGTCACGGCTGATGAGCTCGTTCGAGAAGCTCAGACCAGGCATGAGACCGCGCTTCTTGAGCCAGAAGATGGAGCAGAACGAGCCCGAGAAGAAAATGCCCTCCACGGCGGCGAACGCCAGCAGACGCTCCGGGTAGGACGACACACGAGGGTCGCACCACTTGAGCGCCCAGCGGGCCTTCTTCTCCACACACGGGATCGTCTCGATGGCACGCAGCAGGTGGTCCTTCTCCACGGTGTCCTTGATGTACGTGTCGATCAACAGCGAGTACACCTCCGAGTGGATGTTCTCGATGGCGATCTGGAAGCCGTAGAAGCAGCGAGCCTCCGGCACCTGCACCTCATTGCTGAAGTTCATCGCCAGGTTCTCGTTCACGATGCCGTCGCTGGCAGCGAAGAACGCCAGCACGTGCTTGATGAAGTGACGCTCGTTGTCCGTCAGGTTCACCCAGTCCTTCAGGTCGTGGACCAGGTCCAGCTCCTCGGCCGTCCAGAACGACGCCTCCGCCTTCTTGTACATCTGCCACACGTCGTGCTCCTGGATCGGGAACAGCACGAACCGGTTCGGGTTCTCCACCAGGAACGGCTCCGGCTGCAGCTCGCCGTTCACCTCCTTCAGCTTGTACTCGGACATCTCGAGCTTCGGCTGCTCCTCCTTCTTCTCGTCCTTCATGGTTACCTGGGCGAACCCCTCCACGAACTGCGGGCTCAGCTCCTGCTCCGGCTGCTCCGGCGACTTGTCCGCGGTAGCGCGTTCCGACGAGGCGGCGACCATTCTGGCTGGACGGGTTGGGTAGCTGCTTGCTTGCTTGGTGCGAAAGAGGCTGAGCTGCTGCTGCGCGGCGGAGCTGGGGAAGTCGCTTGAGGAGTCGAGCGCCAATTCCAAAATGACAAGCAGAGGAGCTCGACTTGCTGGCCGCGCGCTGGGATAGATTGACCAGCAGAGCGCGCCAACGAGCCACTCTGGCGGAAAAAAGCGCGGGAGACATGAGCCAGCCGATTCACAAACCTAGACGTCCGCTCCCGGCCAATGAGATCGCGGGGAATTTGGATGGCAAATGTGTTTTGGCGCCAACTCGATCCCAAAATCGCGATTTTGGTACAGTACCCGTTTTGTTTTGTTTAGCGAACTAGATTTTCTATATACGAATTTTTCGCAACCTATTGGAACTTTGTCTGATTTCCACTGCAATTTGAGCGTGATACAGCAATAACAACGACTTTTTGCGAGGCCGTGCTTCCAACGAGGAGTCCTCGATTTTATGCGCTAGTTTGTGTCCTCGACGAGGACACAAACTAGCGCATAAAATCGACCAAAAAGAGTACTTTTCGTGGGTGCCTTCATTGTCTAGAATGTAGAAGTCCACCTTAGTGAAAAGTTATGCTGAAACAAATGCGAGAGTTTGAAAAGTGGCACGAAACTGGCACATTACCTTAGTCCAAAGGTTATTGGTGAGCTTCACAAAGGCAATTGATGGCCAGGTTGATCGTTTTCCAGGGCACCCACAGCAAAGCTCGCCATCAGAACAGCTATGTGAAGAAAACCAAATGTAGTAGCATACGGCCCCAGTTGACAACAACGCGTGGGCTGTCCTCCTTCCTGAATCCGGCAACTTACTCTTCATCAGAGGAAGAGCCGAACAGTTCGTTCTTCTCTGCTTCACGACTATCCTCCGCCGCATCATCTTCTGCAGCAGGCTTGTCATTATCCTTGGTTGTGTCGCTTGGTTTGGATTCCTGCTCATCGTCGCTCGAGTCGGAGCCAAAGAGACCGGTGGTGTCATCCTTCTCGTCGTCCGAGCCAGACTCTACACGCGCACGCTTGTTGCGCTTCTCCACCAACTTCTTCATGGTTGCGTTGCGGTTCTTCATGTCCTCGATCGACATGCTGTTATCGCCGTCCTCATCCACTTCGTCCTCTCCGTCGTCAATGAAGCCGCCGTCCTCGTCCTCTGTCTTCTTGCGCTTCTTGCCTCCTTTCTTCTTGACAACCTTCTTCTCCTTCTCTTCCTCCTCGCGCTCACGCACACTCCAGCCTTCATGCAGTTTCTTCAAACGTTCGTCCTGCTTGAGACGGATGCCTTCGTGTCGCCTGCGAAGATCGTCCTCCTTCACGCGGGTTTCCTCCTGCTCGCGTGCCACACGCTCCTCGTACTCGCGCAGCAGCTTGCGTTGAGCCTCGATCTCCAGCCGACGCTTCTCCTCTTTTTGCCGCTCGAACTCCAAGTGATAGCTAGCCTTTGTCAATGTGTCGCCGCAGAACTTCTCGTGTTCCGACACCTTCTCCTTGTCGAAGGGTAAACTGTTGTGGTGCTTTTTCTTCTCACTAGAGCCACTACTACCGGTAACCTCGGCTTGTTGAAGCAAGAAGCGGAAGATACGCTGCGCTCGCTTCAAATCCAAGATGGCACGCTGCACATCAGCCATTGTACGCTGTTGAGGTACTGCATTACCACTGCCTGACCGCGTAGTTGTCGTCTCCTGTCCAAGTGTCGTCACAGCGTAGTCTTCCTGTGCGAGACCCGTGTTGTACCAAAGGCGCAAATCATTCGGGTACATGTGCAGTGCACGTGACAGCGTCGAAATACAGCTCGGGAAGTCCTTTGACTCGTAAAAGGCCTTCGCAAGATACAGCAGTACCTCAAGGTCCTGACCCTTGTAGCACTTGGTAAGGCACACGGTGTAGAGCTGAATGGCCTCTTGGTAACGTTCTTCAGCTACGAAAATATGTGCGAGATTAATCCAAGCGTCTGGCATGTCCGGACTGGCCTCACGCACTTGCGAGAAAATCTGTTTTGCTAGCTCGAAGT
Source organism: Phytophthora foliorum (assembly GCA_024679135.1). Classification (NCBI taxonomy): domain Eukaryota; phylum Oomycota; class Peronosporomycetes; order Peronosporales; family Peronosporaceae; genus Phytophthora; species Phytophthora foliorum. The sequence continues at coordinate 3,590 of JAHWLE010000075.1, forward strand.
TGCCCTTTTCCGCAATCATAATACCGAGTCCGTTGGCAGCGTAGATGTTGTGTGGGTGTGACGCCAAAGTTTTCTTGTAGTACACTTCACTCAGCGACATATTCTTGGTGTACCGATTCTTTTCACCGAGGTTGCTCATGAAGATATTGCCCATGGACAAGAACGCGTACGGGTCATTCTTCAGTCCGGGCATTCCCATCACCTTTTCAAACTTCTTCTGAGCGAACACCCACTCGCGCTTCTTCAAGTGAATGTTGCCCTGCAGTAGGCAGGCCTCGGCACACGTCGGGTCCACCTCCAGTACCTTATCAAACACCTTCGTCGCATCAACCTCCTGGCCACGATCACGCAGCATACAGCCTAGGCGCAGCAAGCAGTCTGTGTAGCGAGGGAATACCTCTAGGATCCCATCGTAGAGCTTCTTGGCACGGTCACGGTTGCCCATTTCCTCGTAGACGCGTCCCATATTATACAGGATTGTGACATTAGCCTCCGTTGGCTTGGGAATTGAGGCTTCCTCGGCAATCGCATCAGCCTCCTCCGATTTGCTCTCTTCGTCGGCAGTACTGTTATCTCCCAGTTGTTTGAGCGCCTTCTTAAAGCAGTCAATGGCATCGGCCGTTTTTCCTACGCGCTGCTGTAGTACACCTAGGTTGACGTAAACTTCCATAGGTACGCGCTCCGAGGCATTGTGCATGACCTTCTCCGCTGCTATGTACGATGAAATCGCAATAATCTGGTCTTTTCGGTCAGGAGAACCGTGTAGAAGCTCAGCCGTGCCGATCAGCGCCTCCACATTCCCTGGCTCGAGCTCTACGACACGGCGAAGAAGAACGACAGCCTCGTCCTTTTTGCCAAGCTTGCCGTACACATCGCCAAGAAGTGACAGGATCTCCACGTTTTCAGAATACGCTTTGTTAGCCTTTTCCAAATAGGACGCAGCCTTCGTGAATTCCTTCCGCTCGTAGTACATTTGTGCCAGACCAAACCATGGGAGTACAAACTTGGGCCAAAGTCGTCCAGCGTTGAAGTAGTAGCTGTAAGCATCCTTGTACTTGCCCTGGGCGTGGCAGCCACGTCCCATGAGGTAGCAGCTTTCAGAGCGGATCTCCGGGATTTTAGTGCTGTGGAAAGCATTTCCTGCAAGCGTGAACATTTTATCGTAATCCTTTCGTGCAATATTCGTAGCACTCGCGGATTCTTCGCGATACGGGCCATCCAGCTTCAACCCAGACGACGAAACTGCATCTTCCTCGCGGCTAATGTAGGCAACGTACTTGTCACCGATGCAAATAATCTGACCTGGCGAGACTTCACTGGAAATATCCTTGGATGTGGCCACAACTGCCGATCCACGCACCACGCTCACGGTGCAAGGAAGCGGGATCCACTGCGAGAAATAATGGTTAGCCAGGTGGTTCAGAACCGTCGGGTTGGTCTTGTCAATTGCGTGAGCGTGGTGGATCATCATCATGAAACGCGAACTTTCATCACGGATGCTGACGGCACGCTCCTCGCGGCTCTGACCCGCAAGTTGCCACAACGCACTAGCAATCACTGCGTCTACATTGGTCTCATCGAGCGATGCAGATAACCGCATCACCGCGCGCGCCTTCTCCACAGCTCCCAAATGGTAGCAGCAGTACGCGAAGCACATGCGCATGTTAGCTGCCTGGGGACTGCGCGGGTGCAGCTTGATCGCGTCCAGATAGAGCTTCTTGGCCTCCTTGTACTGCTTCTTGCGGTACAGCAGCAGCGCCTTGCCCAGAATGGCCGGCAGGTTGGTCTTGTTGGAGATGAGCACACTTTTGACGAAGCGGTCCGCGCGATCGTCCTCGTTCTTGGCCATGAACATGAGCGCCTTGCCCACGAGGGTCATCGGATGCTGGTGGTCCAGGCGATCGGCTCGCTGGAAGTAGCCCACAGCGCGCTGGGAGATGGCCTCGCGCTTCTTCTCGTCCTCCTCGTTCCACATGGCGTTGACCGCGTGGCTGGCCAGCGCGACGAAGAACTTGATGCGGCACAAGCGCGACGCATTGTCCTTGTAGATCTCCTCGATGCCCGGCTCAGACGCCACAGCCAGGATCTCCTGGAACTGCGCCACATGGCCCTGATTATAGTACTCCACCTGTCGCAAATCACAAATTGTCAATAGTTGATCCCGCATTTGGTCCCACGGAACGCGGACGTACGGCGAACTGCAGCCAGACGTCGAGCGGTGCCACTTCGGCCCGCAGAATGTCGATGATGTCGTTGACGTCGTCCGGCAGCTCGTCCACGTACACCTCCACCGCCTGCTCCGAGTTCTTGACGGGGATCAGCAGCGCGCGCTGGTTGCTCGGCTCCTCCTCGGCATCCGACATGACTGCTCTGGACCAATTCCCACACTAAAAGCGTCCCCCCTTGGTGTGTGCGTACATAAGTTCCTACACATTCGTGCAACATTCGGTCTCACTTGGGTTTACTATGCTTATCCTGGTCAACTTCCATCAACTTCAGCAAACGGGACTTTCAAGACTAAACAGAGGATGCGGCTGCCCGGATGGAGCGATACCGACGTTCTGGCGTTGCTGGCGCTCTTCCGCAAGCACCTGCTGCACTACGTGTACGCGTCCGACGTCGAGTTCGCGGAGGTTGTGCGCGCAGAGCTGCCCGGTGCGTCAAGAACGAGCGATTGACACGCTGTCGAAAATATCGGAGACCGTGTACTGGTAGCGTCAATAATGGGAGCTTGGGGCTGACTTGGACGTGTATTTGTGGCTTGCAATGGGCAGATAAAACGGCGGCCGAGATCCAGGAGATGGTGCGGTCACTGATGCTGCAGTTCGGCCTCGTGCTGAGCACCAAGAACTTCCGGACGGACGGTACGCGGCGGTGAAGAGGGAGCCGTGAGAGCTGCTGATTGGGGTGGCTGATTGGATGTGGCACTGTTTGTGTGTGACGTGTGTGTGGAGCAGTTATCCTGACGAACGGGCACGACGTGTACGTGTATGAGCACATCTACGAGTCGATCAGTCAGCTGCCGGAAAACCGGACTGGCGGTGTTTGGCTGCCCGACGAGCTCAGTCGCTTCCTTCAGAAGGCCAAGCAGTATCGAGGACAATTTTCCCGTCCCCAGGAGGTGTATTTCAAGCGGGTTCAAGTGTGGGGTGGGTATCTCATTGTGTGTCTTGGGCTGCAGACGGGATTTAGAAAAATTGACTTGTTGCGCTGGCGGAATGTACAGGCAAATCGGTTGCAGAGTCAAAGGGCAAGTTCTACGCACTGCGTGAATTATACATCAGGGAGAAGCGTCGTTCACGTCGTAAGTGCGATACTTCGGACTTTCAATCTCTGCCGTGACTGATAAATCTGTGCATGTGGTCGTGCTTCTGTGAAGAGCGAACGAGAGTGGAGAGCATACGCCTTGAACTCTTGAATGAGATTTTTTCTGAGGTACCGCCGGCCCGCCGAGAGGAAAAGCTGGTAGTACCCAGTAAGGCCCCCAAACTATGGTCATCCGAAGAAATGGAGATGCTTGTTGACTTCCTCGTTCGGATCACGAGTGAGATCCAAAGGAATGGGAGCTCGGACCTCGTGAACCAAGTCGCCGAATCGCTGCGTAAGTGCATGAGTGCAGTCTCCTCCTATTGTTAGCCGCTGACAGTGTATACTCAGGCCGAACGGACGGGTCGTGCGTGAACAAGCTAGCTGACATGCGGGAAAAGTTTTTGAAAAAGTCTATATCGGTTCGCGCAGCAAGTACGCATATTGCGTTTACTAGATTCTGTTTCTGATGATGTTACCTGACTTGAGCTTGTTGAAAAATCTTAGATTTGCCAGACATTGTTTTTGATCCGACGTCAGAAGCGTACAAGATCTTTTGCGCAGGTAAAGCTCAGATTCTTCGTTGTCTATTAATTCCAGCAACTTGATGGGGTTAGAAGATGCCGGGTTGTTTTAACTCTGTGTTATGTTTTTGCTGGGTTTAGATTGGAATGACAGCAACGATCCCTACGCGCTTGGATATTTAGCGATCAAGTCACGGTGTACGTTATAGAATCGCCTCTATGTGAGCTCAAGAGTTTACACACACTGACGAAGATCTTTGGTTGATGTTTTACAGGCCTCCGTCTTTTGTCTGTGCGCAACAAAAAGCGAAAAGGCAAAAGTATCTGGGCACCACGGCCCAAGCTTCGTTCAACAAGGATAGCAGCTCGGAGGGTGAGTGCGGGTATGCCTGTGCAAAGTGGTTCTCCCTCCAAGCCTGCATCCAGGGCTACTCATCCAAACAACTTACGAAACAAGGGGGCGGTTGGTGTATCGCCACAACCAGCCTCTGAAAGAGTAGCAAGTAGCGCATTGTCTGCAATTGACTATGCAGCATTTGTCCGGGGCGTGGCAGAGCAGTGTCACTGGACAGAGGAGGTGGTACACAATGTGCTTCGGTGCATGCAACATTCTATCGAATTGTACCGGACGAACAATTTGGTTGCGTTCTTCACCAAGATCGCAAGCCTAACACCAGGTTCGAAAAGCAACTTGCATCCTTGAGTTATATGAATACCGCAAAGCTATTACTAATAACCATGGCGTTTCCATGCAGGTGTCACATTTCAAGACCTGTTCGCAGATGCCCAATATATTCTTACTCAGTTTGAGAAACGTACGCAACTCCGGCGTTTGAGCTTTCTTGTCGATTACCTACCTGACTCCAACGTTAATTGTGTGTCATATTTATCAGGTTTCGGCACGTTGAATGGGTTCGAGAATCTCGTTCTGATCGCATCGGATAGTAACTCGTCTATGGTGCTGAGTTCCGAGCAAGAAACGAAACAAGAAGACAATGTGATTTCTAACGAAGATAACACTGGATCTGCCCCGAGACTTGTATTGAGCACGTCCATGGTCGTGGCCGATGAACAAGAGTCAAATCAGCAAGATCACGCAATTGACTGTGAAACTGGATCTAACTCCACCGCTGATGATGCACATATTAATGCGCTTTCGGAGAATGCCAACACGCATGTGAACTCGGAAGAAGTTGCTATCAATGATGATAAAGGTAGTGAAGAGCAATCTTCATCTCTTGGATCCCCAGCTCAGACACCCCAAACAGGCAACGAGGATGGTGTCATTGACGAAGATGAATACGATCATGAGCAATCTCACCTTCTCGGGTCCCCAGCTCAGACACCTCAGACAGGCAATGAAGATGCCGCAGATGAGCACAGTTCGATCACAGCTGGAAAACAATCCAGTCCGGGTACGTTGCTTACTCTCACTCGATGCTTACTCCCAGGACTTGTACGTTCATGAACTCATTTTACGCTGTTGGCACGCAAAGAGGATGCATGGGGCGATGAAGTCGATGCCAACGCTGATCTCGACGATGATGGTCTGGATAACCATTCCGTCGGCTCGTCCGATAACGCATGTACGTAGTAATTTGATGCCGTCGGATGCTTCTGTTTGATAAGTAGTTCAAATGTGGTTTTCTCGTTGGAATATCTCACGAGTCCTGTGCGTTTTCCCTTTGGTAGGGTCGGGGTCAAGCAATATCTCTGATGCGAAGGGCGGTCACCATTCCAAAGATAATTCACGTTTGAACAGTCCGTATCCACTTGTACAACAATTTACTTCTGGTAGCGCAAAGAAACCATCCAAGCGGGGCAAGGACGAGCAATATGGAAAGAGCTTTGATTTGGCCAAGAAACGCCGCCTGGACGAGAAGAATCCCCCAGTGGTCAATAATGAAGAAGAGGACGACGAGGACGGAGAAGATGAAGGTTACGACGAAGGAGAAGATGACGACGATGATGATGATGCTGCTGCTGCTGATGATGATGATGACTTGAGCGAAGATGTTGAGGTGCCGGACGATATTGATAGCACTAGCTCGGATGGAGAGCAGGATGAACCTCCTCATCCACTACAAAGCATACTGGACTCTTACAATTCGCAGATCGCAGAACTACGAGAGAAACAGTGCCAACTCATCGAGCGAAAGGAAGATCGTGAATGGCGCGAGCGGCAGTACACTGACCGCGAATTCGGAGTCCATCCAAATATGCAGCCGTTAGCCTACGAGAGGTAGGTTCAGCAATGTCAAAAACAGTCCCAGTGGCGCTGTCGTGGTGTGAATTTTGGTGCTGCGTGCTGCATGGTCGACGGCGAAACCCCCTTGATCTAACTTACTTTGTGTAGTTATCCGAGTTTTTGGTGCAATGAGGAACACACGGATTTACATATTGAATGCCGGTACATGTAGTCTATTTGCTTTACACTTCGTCGTCGTAGACTTGGTGTTGTATTGCCCACTCGTTGCTTTTCAGGTGGCCTACACGGCGGCGGATGGATTCAATCAGTGTCGAGCTGTCACCAGCGTTCTCGTCATCGACTCTGATGAAATCGTTATTCAGCAAACATAGCTCTTCGATTGGCTTGGTACTAGCGTTAAGCGGACTCAACGAGTTGTCAAAGCTACCAGTACGCCGTCGCTTACGACCTGCCAAAAAACCCTGTTCTTGCCCGTCAATACAATCCCGCCTAGCGAAACAGGAGTGAGTAGCACTCGCACTAGCAGGGATCTCCAAAATGTCACTGATCATCGCAAGCCCACTCAACGTGAGAAGATTTCCACTCAAGTCAACCAGCGTAAAAGGCTTCGTTTCAGCACGCTTTATGAGCACTCGGAGCAGTGCAGACGCACCATCATTTCGAAGGCGGTTAGCTCCTAACGATAGTGATGTGAGTGTGGTATTACTCTCTAATGCTGTCAACAACTGAGCAGACACACCTGCCAAACCCAATCCAACGCCATTCGCTTGCAGGTTTGTGACCGAGTCGTTGGTGAACAGAAAATCGGCGAGCACGTCGCCAAAGCCAACATCGAAAAAGTTTTGTGCGAGGTTCAAGTGCTTGACTGTCTTGTTGTGCCCCAGCGCTAGCAGCAAGGTGGTAACACCCTCGAGGCCAAAATTGCAGCCGCGAACGTCTAGATGCGTAAGTACCGCTACTGGTCCAGCGCTTGGGGAAGCGAGCATCGGTGTTAGAGCGTGTATACCCGGATCGCCAATCTGCACGTTGTTGGTAAGTTCGAGTCTCTCCAGATTCAGTACGCCATCCATACTGGCGCTGCAGATTGTCCCCAGCGTTATAGGCGACACGTCATTATCGCTGAGGCGAAGGTGTCGCAGTGCCAGTGGTTTTCGCATTTTTGCAAGCCCCAAGAATGCATCGTCTTCCAGCTCATTGTGCTCCAGAAACAATCGTTCCAGCTTAGGGGCACGCAGTGCTGCATCGACAAGAAGCTTCGTGTCAAAATCTGTGATTGTGTTGCTCAATCTAAGCTGGGTTAGCTGCGTCATTTCAGTCACCAGGGTCACCAATTGGCGAAACCCTTCTGGTCGAATTTTCACCGAGACAAACTCCAGCGTCGTGATTCTGCTGCAGTTTAGACTCTTCTCCAACGTCGGGTTCGGATTTGCCAGCGTAGTGCGGATCTGCACGATCTGGTTATCACTCAACTTGCCGTGGAAGAACCCCAATTCAGTCAGATATGGGTGGTCCTGCATCAACTTTCCCATCGAATCCCAGGACGTATTTTGCTGTTCCGGATGGTGCACTTCCAGTCGTCGCAGCCGTCGAAGCGCCAAGACCAGCCCCACGTTATCCTCACAGACCTCCCGGCCGTGCACTTTCAGCACCTCCACGACGTCCACGAAGAGCTTCTGGTATTCTGTGAGCACATCTACAGATCCTGCAAGATCCAGCGGCGTGCGCAGCTTGAGCAACGTACGGAACTGGTGCTCCCAGAAGATGTGCCGGTGGTTGCGTCTGCGTCCCTGGGCCGCCGCCGTGTTCTCAATGGGGACCGGCTCGTAGCCCAGTCTCGCTGCGTTCATGCGGAGCTCCCACACTTTTTGCGTCTCTCGGTCGAACAGGAACTTGTCGCCCGCCTGGGGGTCGAAGCCGTCGCGTGCCTCCTCCAGCTTGGCGGAGGCCTCCCACGCCACCTCCATCTCGCGCAGTCGGAAGTTGGACAGCTCTCGGAAGAGTTGGTGGCGGATGGCGATGGGCAGGAGCTCCACGTATTCCAGGAGCTCCGGCATGGGCGTGAAGAGCGCCGCAGCTACCACGGACAGCTCCACCAGCGACTTGACTTGACGCATTCCTTCGTATTTGAATGACAAGTCAACTTGCTTATTTCCCCCTAATTACGGTACGTACGTCAGATGGCTACATTTTTGTCGAGATGACGCTGCGTGCTTCTTCCCATAGCTGTTTGAGTTTGTCTACGCCCGCTTCGCCTTCTGCAAGCGCGTCCTTCACCTTTTGTGCCAGTCGGAGGGTTTCTAGCTCGGTGTGCGAGTTTGCCTGCAAGGAGCGCTCGAACTGCTCCGACTTCTTCGCGGCGCACTCGATCACTTCGTCCGGAAGCTTGGCCAGCATGGCGACGTTGATACCGTAGCTCTTGGGGCACATGCCGTCCTCCAGCTTGTACAGGAATGTGACCTTGCGATCGTTCTCCTGGTCCACGATGCACCCCATATGGCCCAGCGAAACCTTGTCGTTGCCCACGTACTCTTCAACCAGCGAGTGGTAGTGAGTTGCAAACATCGCTCGGCACTGAATGTCGCGCAGTAAGTGCTCAACCACCGAGTACGCGATGGCAGTGCCATCAAACGTAGATGTGCCACGTCCCAACTCGTCCAAGATCACAAGCGAGTGGCTGGTTGCGTGATTCAGGATCGTCGCCGTCTCAGCCAGCTCAACGTAAAGAGTACTCTGGCCAGCCAGGATACGATCTGAAGCGCCGATACGAGTGAAGATTCGATCAACAGGGCTGAGACGGCATTTCGCAGCAGGAACGAAGCTGCCGATCTGGGCCATGAGGGTGAGAACGCACGTCTGGCGCAGCAGCGTTGACTTACCACCCATGTTCGGTCCACTGAGGAGAACCATTTGACCCTTTCCTTCGATTCCGAGCCGTGCATCGTTCGGGATGAAGTCACCACTGCCATAAGTTGCGGCAACGCATGGGTGTACACCCTCTTCTATATCAATAAAAGGGATTCCTTCGTTCGCGGTGCAAGCCGCCACAACTTCGGGTTTCGTGTAGCCTTCGCTTTGGCTGCTAAGAAGCGCGAGACTGACCAAGCAATCAATCACAGCCAAGCACTGCACCGCCTTCATCCAGTACTTGTAGTCTTCATCAAACTTGTGGAAAATGCGGCGCGTTTGATCCTTCAGTGCTTCATCCTTGTGGTCCTCGGCAGTGGCCAGCCGTTTTAGCAGGCTGCGTATCGTGGGCGTGTGAAAACGCTTATAACCCTTCTTGCGAGACTTGAGCTCGAACTCTTTCGGCTGTTTCGATAATACGCTCTCGGGGACTTCCAACTGGTAGCGATCCTCCTTCTTCTTCGTGGTCCAATAGGAAATTTGACGGCATCGCAGCGCGTTTTGCTGCTCTTTTAAATGCTCGTTTAGCTCGGCTTCAACCTTAGCGATTTCAGCACAAGCTCCATCAAATTCTGGGTCCACACCATCTTGGGGGACGATTACACCGCTTTTCTGTGCCGCAGCTTGATCGAAGCTGCGCTTGAAGAACTCAAGTTTCTCCGTGAGGTCGGGGAAATGCCCGTGCTCAATATCCGGCTTAACACCGTCCTCGACATGGTACCTCTTCAGTAGTGACTTAAGAATCGGCGAAGTGGACTGAGAGAGGCGAGGCCCCAATTCAAGAGTAAGGTTCATCGCCGCATCAAATCCATCTAGTACAGCAAGGAAGTCTCGAATCTTTCGAATGTTGTACGTCTGAGACTCGTACATGATTGCCCGGCTATCCGGGTGCTCCTTTGAACGATGCGAAGATCCAAGTGCGTGAATCCTAGATAGTAAACGTTCCAAGTCCGGCAATTTGCGAAGAAACTCGCGGATCTCCATCATCAAGTCGCCACTATTGCCGAGCTCTTCAACGGCATCGAGGCGCTCTTGAATATCGCCAATCTTACACAGCGGCTTTAAAACCCACTCCTGAAACATTCGACGTCCAAAACTCGTTACAGTCTTGTCCATGATATCGATGAGTGATCCCGACCGCGTGCCGTTAAAGCTGTTGGTAAGCACCTCCAGGTTCTGGATGGTCTGCGAATCCAGAACAACATATTGCTGCTTCAGTTCAGCCGTCGCAGCGGATAACGATTTGTTTGCACGAGCGTCTCGTGTCTCCTCGTCAGAAGGTTTGTATCTTCTGAAGTTGCAGAGAGAAAGCAGTTCTTGGTCGATGATACTGCGTCGTAAGTGCCAAATGCAACCACCTAGAGCACTGATCGCGAGTTGACCATCGGACTTGACGACCTTGTTCATTTCCAAGAAGTAGAGTACGTCTTCTGGCCACCCATGCTCTTTGAAATACCCTGCACGCTCAATTTCATCAATCGTTTTCGATGCATCCCAAAACTCCTTTCCGACGCGCAGTGACGAACGAATCGCAGCAGGTGCTGCGTGCTTGAGGACCATTTTTGTATCGTCAGAAATATTAAACCGCTCGGTAATGATTTCCACAACGTGAAATTGAGCAAAGAGCGTCTTAAGGCGGTCTCGTTGCTCGGTGTCGTCAAACTCGGACAGCTGGAAGGCACCGGTAGCGGCGTCTGCCAAACAAACGCCAAAGCGTACGGTTTTCTGGGAAGGATCAAAGGCTTCCTTAAGCGCGAGGAGGTACTTTGATACTCGATTCTGCGACGAAATTGGGGCGTCCAAAAAGCTGACTGTGTTGGTTCCAATGGACAGGAGCGAACACACCTCACGGCGAACAACCTTGGACTTTTTTGCTTGTTTGCTGTTTCGAACCTTGAGCATGTCAGGTGTTTCTGTTTGTTCAACTCGGGCAACGCGGTAGCCCTTTTCAACCAACTGGGCTGACATTTTCGAGTACGCAATCTCTGGGAAGCCCGAGTGCGCTTTATCGCCTTTCATGTAAATGAGGTTGAGCTCCTTGAAGCCAACATCAGCGTCCATGTGGAACAACTCGTAGAACTTGCCAACCTTGAAAAACAGCACCGTGTCCATGTTGTGTGCTTTGACTTCCCACCACTGCACCATTGCCGGGGTCTCCTTCTTCAGGAACTCTTGTGGCACCTTCACTGTACGCGGATCGTAATCCGGGGAGTCTGGTGTGTTGCCATTGATGTCGCGCCGCTGCTCATGCAGCCATGTTAGCGAATCGTGAATGTGATTGCCAGCACCCGCCACCGAGTTCGGCAGGTCCGGTCCATCATTTCGTGGCAAAGACTTCTTGCTGCTTGACGTAGGAGTACCGTTCCATTTTTTTTTGGCTGCGGGCGGAGGCGAAAGGAACGACTTGGTCGGCATTTTCTTCGCCTTAGTCGCAGCAGGAGCACTCTTGCGACGCTTCTTGGGAGGTGGGGCTTCTTCCTCCGACTCCTCGTCCACCAGATCGTCCATATCGTCGTCCGATGGTTCTTCCTCCGCGCCACTAAACTCTGACTCCTCCCCATTGTCTCCTTCCTTCGGACTGTCTTGTTCCCACTCCTCTTCGCTGCTCACAACGTTCCTTGTGGTCGTTTTCCCCTTGCGACGACGAGAGGAGGGAAGTACCACGGCTTCCTCCTCCGAGTCGCTGTCATCTTGGATAATTACCTTCCCAGGACGCACCTGCGTCCGTTTCTTGGCCTCCTCCTCCCGCGTCTTCTTGCTCATCTTCACGGGCTCCTCCTCCTCTGAGCTCGTGCCGAGGAACTCCTCGTACGCCTTGCGCTTGGTGCCCACAGCCTCCGTCTTGTCCGCATCTTCCATGTCCACATCGTCCCTCTCCTTCTCCACCGGTTTCTGCTTCACTTTGGGCGAGAACTCGATCTTTTTGCGCGTGTTGCCGAGCGACTCGCGCTTGCTCTGCGTCGTCGCAGGCGCCTTCTTCTTGCTGCTGCTGCCCGTGGCTGCAGCTACAGGCTCGCTCTTCTTCTTGGCCGATGCCCCCTCGGACGACGGAGGGCTGAAGAAACTCAGCAAAGAGCTCTGCGTCTTTTGCTTCATCTTGACCAGTGCGCGCTTCCCGCCAAAATTACAAGTCCGGTGCCCAAAAATGGTCCCGAATGGTCTGGGATCAAAATAAGTGCACAATAATACGAGGCCAAGGTCTATTTCCGGTGAATGAATGACCAGCATTTCGTTTGCACGTTCTTATGACGCATCAACGCAACATAAAGAAAGCTTTTTGAGGACTATCAAAGCTGCAGGCTGAATTTGGCATGATGCACGCAGCGTTGTTGCATGTCTTCTATTGACTACAAGAAGCAGCATTGAGGAATGATGCTTGGCGTCAGCGCGATATGGCGGCGCATTCCGGCGCTATGCCCATCAAGATACAAGTCGAAACGCGAAACCGACACGTGTGAAGAGGACAGCACCGTCAGTGAAGACGAGGGCCTAGCCACCGGGAGCGAGTGGCTCTACATCGAAGAGCCTGTGGGCTTCTTCATGCCAAAGATGCAAAAACGAATACAACACCTGCAACTCGACCAAACACAACACCTCCTGCACTACGGCAACTTCAAGAACGTAATGCGTCTCCACAACATTAGCCTCGTCACATCTGTGGAGGAGACAGACGCTCGCGGCGTACGGAAATGGTGGATGACTGTCCAAGACCCAAGCACGCTGCAAGTGTGGGTTGTTTACTTTCCGTCGAGGCATCGACTGCAAGCGTGGCTCGACATGCTCTCCTCGGTCTTCAACGCCACGGATAGCCGTGCCGTTGTCAGTGATCTCGTCTTCATCAGTCCACAGGAGACCGCACCACCATCCTAGCTACTCCAACTTCCAACGATCTTATTGTGTTCATACCAAGACTCTCCCCTGTCATCTTTAACGCCACGCTTCATGATGGTGTAGTAACTTCCGTCCCACCTCGTGTCAAACCTGTTCCTGTACGCACCAAGGCAAACCACAACGACCACGCGGGAAGACGAACTGGAAACGCGCTTGCTCTCTTGGCAACAGACACTGCATCAGTAGAACCCATTTCTCGGCAAGGCTGTATTAAAAAGTTTTACCAAACTTTTCGCCACCCCCTCGCGTCTCCAGTCGCTCGTTCCCGACTGACCGTTCGTGTTTCAGGCAAGAGCTATCCCGTGCAAAGAAAGCAACTTAGTTGGCCGGGACGCCGCCGCCCGACTTGAGGCGGAGCTGAGCCTGACGCTTGCGGGACACCTTGGTGGGCTTGGCCTCCTCCACGGCCTTGGCAACGTTAGCGCGCTTCTCCGTCAGGATAAGCTCGATGTGGGCCGGGTTGGACATGTAGGGTCCAATGCGACCGTGCGCACGGTACGTGCGTCGGCGCTGCTTGATGGCGGCGTTGGCCTGCGCGTGCGAGATGTACAGCAGGTCCGTGTCCAGGCCCTTGACCTCGGCGTTGGCCTCGGCGTTCTTCACCAGGTCCAGGATGATCTTGGTGGCCTTCTGGGGCCACTTGCACTTGTCGCCAGCGGCACCGCGGAGCTTGCCCTGAGCGTGACGGCCACAGCCGCCCGTGAACTTGGTGAAGGGCACCGCCTGCTTGTACTCGAGCACGGCCTGCAGGAAGCTCTTGGCCTTGTTCAGGGGCATGCCCTTGATGGCGTGGCTAACCTCGCGGCAGTGCTTAAAGTGCACGCGCAGGTGCGAGCCGCGGGCCTTGGCGGCGCGCTGAGCGTCTTCAGGTTCCTGGCTGTAGGACGGCATGATTCTTGCTTCACGTTCGGGTTCTGGAAACTGGAGCGGCAAATGCTGCGCCGCCCCCGAGACCAAACAGGCCACGCGCTCCCACCACCAATCACCTGGCCTAGCAATTACCGACAACTTTTGGCCAATCCCACGTCGTGATCTATTTTATCCAATCATTTGATTTAAATTAGATGTCTTACAAAATGCAAGTGCAATCCGGAAGCAACTTTCTTTACGGGACAGGAACTCGATTTGTTCCCTCCACAAATCGATCTGGAACAGATTCGAAAGTCGATGGTTGTATGTACACAAATTACGTCCCACAAAACCTGCCCGAATCACAAAAATGAAAGGCAACTTGCACTATCTCAACAACTTGCTCTACTTCTCTATTCGCGGTAGAATCACCTAATACTGCACATTCATTCGCGTCGCCACTGCGCAAAAGCCACCTCAAAATGACGCCTCCGACGAGTCCGAGTCGCTACCGCCGAACTCCTCGGCATCCTTGTCGTCGTCTTCTTCTTCCTCCTCTTCTGCATTGTCTTCTTCGCCACTGATCCGCTCTTCCTTGTAAGAAATATGCTGCGAGGCACCACGACGAAACCTCCCGCCTGAAATAATCAGGTTTGTGTCGATGCCCTCCAGCTCCTTCGCTTTGTCGTGCTTTCTCTTCGCGGCGCTGATATCGCGGCTTGATGGATATGTGCCCGTGAAGGCAACGCCAGCATCTTGTAACCGCTCACGGAGGATCTCTTCTGAGTCTTCAGCCGATTCAGCACCGTTCAGAAGTCTGTACAGCCGTGGACTGGAAAAAAAAAATAATGCTGGTTAGCATGACCTCCACATATTTCGATAGTCAGCAGGACCCAGCACGTACTTCATTACACCAGCCGCGCGACCCAGTTCCTTCAACGAGGCAAGTCCTGGAGGATCTTGCTGTTTGATAGTCTTGGCTTTCTTCACCGGCGGACCATCGCTTTTGTTTGACCTCTTCTTCGAGTAATCATTGTCGGACTGCAGGCAAAAAGCAACCAGAACAGCAAATAGTTGACGTCAGCATGGCACCTCATATACTTTTTTTCTTGCTACATCCATGTCCATACCGCTTTCCGCGTCTTTTTGGCTGGAACGATATCGTCTTCTTCTTCTTCGTCGTCTTCTTCAGGCTTTGTTTCTTCGCCTTTACTCGCATCGCTGTCATTAGCACTGTCTTCCTCCTCCTCTTCATCGCTTGCATATACAACTGCATTGCGCTTTCTAGTGCGCTGCGTGCGTTTTCGGCTGGGCCGCAGGTCAACTTCCTCCTCCTCTTCCGCCCCGCTTTCACCCTCCTCTTCTGATGCTTCTCCTCCCACACACAGACCCAGCATATCCGGCAGCACCGCCTTGATGTGAGGTCTCCACTGCGCTTTCAAATCCCGAAACTCCACACCGAAGCGAACCGCCAACTTCTGCATCACCAACTTCAGAGTCGCCGTGTCTGCGTCCATGGTCGGAAGCAACTCTTGCAGCGCCTTTACGATCGACTCCTCCGTGACCAGCGACACCTGCGGCGCATCACCTAACGCCTCCACCATGTTGCTGCTGACCTGCTTATCTGTTGTCCCGCTCTGGTTGTCGCGCGCCAAAAGTTGACCTGTACTATGGCATATGTTATGACGTTGTAGAGGTCAAGTTGAAGATGCCACCACGTTGCACACTTTCTTTCATTTTCTTACTCTTCTGCTCATGTTGCTGTCTTTTTTCACACTCTAGTCCTTCCACGCCAACAATGCGGTTGCTTTCTAGTCGTCTTTGTTCTCGTTGTCCGAGTCGGAAGACGTGCCTTCGTACTCTTCCTTGGCCGTGTCGTGGGTACCCTTGGTTACCACGCCAACGAGCACCCGCACCAGCAGCAGGCCCCACCAAATGTGCAGGCAGTACAGCGTCGTGAGCAGCACGTTGAAGAGCAGCCACGACGGAGGGCCTGGGTACGGGAAGAGCTGCGTGAAGTCGTGTGCGTTGGCCATTGTCATGCTGGCCTCGCGGTTCTCCACCATCGTCGTGTAGAGCAGTTTGACCGGGTACTGGTAGATGCGGTAGTAGAACCAGAGCACGATCGTGATGACGAACAGGATTTCGCTCGTGAACAGTCCCGGGACGCCTTCCATCTTGAGGTAGTTGGCCATCTTGAGCATGTCGAGAGGGATGTCGGTCATGTCGTGCAGAAGGAGTACGACCACACCCACAGGCAAAAAGCCAACAGCGTACGACCACGTGACCAGCGCAATTGTCACGACGTGGTGAGTCATCATCACCAAGTAGTCCTTGCGGATCTCCTCCAGGAATTTGCAGGAGAACGCAGTGAAAATCCAGATCGCCTACGAAGAGCAGAATAACGTTAGCCAGCTTTCGATAAGTCAGCAGCTACATAGGCGCGTCACTTCCTCACCAGTTGCGTGATGTAAAGCAGCTTAGTGCTAAACTTCTGCGTCGGGAACACACCCGTGTCCGTTCCCTGGTTCCACACTGCAGTGCCATCCACCAAACGACAAGAGTGCCTGTCAGATATCTTGTCCTCCCAACACGCAGGTATCAGGTCCCCCATTCCTTACAAGTTGTCGTGTCTTGCCACCACGTCTCATCGCGTAGCACGTACAGCTCGAAGATGGTCATGGACACGTGGATGGCGAGCTGCCACGACTGGTCGCACCACTTCTTCATGGTCACCGCCTTCCTGAGCGGGTCCCCGAGGTGCTGCAGGAACGTGCGCGAGAACCAACCTCCCCCGATGGCGAACGAGGTCTTGGTGGCCTTGACGGCCAACGCCACCACGAAGATCATGGCCACGAGGATGTAGAGCATTTGCTTGTCATCCCACAGCGTGTGTGCGATAACGCCCAGCTCGCACACGAGCAGGCTTACCAGCAGGGTGTCCAGGATCGGGTTGGGCTTGGGGATCGAGCGCGCCATGTCCGCTCTTCTTCGCAGCCGAGATGTGCTCCTGCTCCCCTTTCGGTTCTTCGTTTTGTGCCACAGGACGAGACGGGAAGGCAAGAGTACGCGCCCGATGAGTACAGTTGTAGTATTACGATATTACTTAAATAAGTGGATCTATATATGCAGGTCGACGAACTATTAAGGGTAGATTAATTTTGAATTATCAAGGAATCCAAAACATCAACTATAAACTGGTAGAGGCTAATGGATTTTACGACGGTAGCAAAAAGCATAGCAACGGCACGTGATCCCGTCACACTGACAGGAAATGTCAATGGCGCAGCTCGAGTTCGTAAGGTGCCCAGCGCGGCGCCCATGCCTACCGACCGACACTTTATCACACACAAGCAAGTGACATCGTAATCGGTATCGTCAACAGCTGCACAATGAGCAGCTTTGGCAAGTTGTAGAAGGCATGCCTTAATCGACGGCCGCCGATTCCGATATAAACTTATTGAAGTTACACACGTACAGCAGCCGCGGCTGCTCTTTCCAGCAAGGCGTTCATTGCAGAAGCTGGAGATCCTTCTCTCCGACGTTGTCCAGGACGCACAAGCACGCGCGGCGATTTACCTCTCGGAAGTGGGCATCCAGCTCCACACGCAACTTTTCGGTCTTAGCATTGGCCGCGAGACTTTTGCTGAGGCTGTCGTACACAACCAGGATCACGAACTGGTTCAGCGCGCACATCTTATACTGTTGATGCAGCTCGTCCAGCGGCAGCTGTGCAGCTTCCAATTCTGTTGTTAGTGTCTTGTGGTACATCTCCAAGCACTGCGCCTCTTGTTCTCGGCGGTGTGCTGCTTGAACACTGACGATAAAGAAAAAGGCAAGATCGCGCAGTGGGTTGCCCTTACCACAGGTTGCCCAGTCCAGGAGCCATGTTACTTCATCAGCGGGATCATTCGATAGAAGCATGTTTGCGATGTGAAAGTCGCCGTGGATCAACGAAGACGGGCCATCGTCAACCATGTCGTGCACCACTTGAAGCTTGTCAGGTTTCTTGCTCAGTTCCTGGCATAACGTTGTCAATCGCGCCTTGTCGCTGCCTTCCAGTGGCACGTCGTCCAAGTAAGCAGCCCAGCAGCCAGGGAACTGCAGGCGCTTCTCATTACCAGTAAGCTGGCTGCCAATTCCCGCTGGAACGGCGAGGCCATCGCAGTCGTGGTTCCAGAAGTGCGCGTGCATCTGCGCAAGTTTGGTCACCAGCTTCGGAATGTGTTGTGGCGGACTTCCGTCCACGCAAGTGAAAGTCTTCGTCGAGTCGACAAACTTTAGTACGATCAGCACGTTGGACGTGAAGACTGCAGTCGGGATGGCGAACGGGAACCCCACAGTTGCCGCCGAGTTCCTCATGGCTCTGTCGCCTGCCTTCGTCGTGAATTCGTTGTAAAACTTGGACTCCACCGCGAACATCGACTCGAACGGGAATTCCGGCCGCAGGAACTTGCCCACGAACTTGCGCTGCGTTGTCTCGGCATCGCCACTGCCGTCATCGCGCTCAAACTCCACTGTGATGATCACCACCTCCGCGATCACGCCGATG
Source organism: Phytophthora foliorum (assembly GCA_024679135.1). Lineage (NCBI taxonomy): Eukaryota > Oomycota > Peronosporomycetes > Peronosporales > Peronosporaceae > Phytophthora > Phytophthora foliorum. The sequence continues at coordinate 21,825 of JAHWLE010000075.1, forward strand.
TTCATGGGGGTCCACTGGAAGTCGACCACGCGCTGCGAAGGGTACGAAGGCCGCAGAATCTGCTGCAGGAAATCGGTCGTTATCTGGTCCGGACGCGCCGGGACCTCCGATACGTCCACCATTTCGTAGCTCCTCGGCCTCGCAGGCGTTCCCCCCAAGTGGCCTTGACTTGGTTTCAGGGGAGGATCTGATTGGCTGATTATGAACGAAGCTTCAAGACACGCGAAGTAGTTTGATATGACTATTAAGTTTGGGGGGTTTCAGTTTATCTGTTGCACCCCGAGAAAGGTCAAGAAATGTGCCGAGAACTATTGCTAGGGTGGTTTCAGTTTTTGATGAGCTGGACAAATCTTTCCTACATGGAGGACTCAATTTGGCATTCAATCACCCTCATTCTAAATATTCCCCTGTTTCATATATATCACTTTTGCAGTTGCTTTTGGAGCGGCAACATGCCTCCGTCCGACTTCAAGAAGCTCAAGAATGAGATGACCGACATCATTTTCCAAATGGTGGTGGCGCGGCAGCTACGTGAGATTTATTCCGCAGATGGCGACGAAGACGATGCAGCGGATGCTGGCGTCCTGACGGATCTCGTAAGGCTGCGGCATACTTTGGACTCCATGCGCTACTCGGTGGCGCGAAAGAACGTTGTACGCTCGACGGCACATCAACGCTTGCTTTTTGGGCTTGGCGATGATGAGTTTCGCAAGTTTACCCGCGTCACTAAGGCGACCTTCAATGTGCTCCTGGAGTTGATTCGCGATGACGTGGTTTTCCGATCGAAGAGCCTACATGCAAAGAAACCGCAGCGTGACTTGGCAATACAGCTTACCGAGACTCTCGAATGGTACGGAGCATACGGAAATGGTAATTCCATCGCTCACTTTGTGAGGAACTACGGCATCGGCGCTAGAACGGTCCCTACTTACATTCGTCGGGTGCAGAAAGCTCTGCTGCGGTATTACACTAGTTTTGTTGCGTGGCCGAGTTGCCATCAGCGAATTGTGTCATCTGCATTTCATGAAGAGCGCTTCGGATTGACTGACGGTGTCGTGGGGTTTGTGGATGGAACACACGTCATCCTGGACCAGAAACCGCACATCAACGGAGCCTTACCCTTCAACCGCAAGTGTCGCTACAGCTTCAACGTACAAGTGGTGTGCAATGAAGATAAGGTGATTCTTCTGGCATACACGGGCTGGCCTGGATCGTGCTGCGATTCAACCGTATTTCCAAGACACCGATAGCTCAGCATCCGGAAAGATTCGTTTCGGGAGACGATCATCTCGTGGGGGACACGGGCTATGCTCTCAGCACACGTCTAATAACACCGTACAAGCTACCAGCAGCATCGAGGGAAGATAATGCAGCCTTCAACGAAGTCATCTCATCGGCACGCGTAACAAATGAGAACTGCATTGGGCTGTTTAAGAACCGCTGGATGTCGCTAAAGGGAGTTCGTACTCAAATCAAGTGAAAAGAAGACTTTCGGCACGTGAACAATCACGTCTTGGCGTGCGCCATGCTCCATAACGTCGGTATAGCACTCTTTGATGACTGGGATGATGCAGTACTTGATGACGACGAGGAAAGCGACACACCCATCACAATTGCCCGTAGTGGAAAAGCCGCACAAGAAAAGCGTGAGCGCATCAAGAACGCGCTGCTTCATAGCTAGATAAGAACTGATCCATCAGCTTTTGTACCTCAGCACTCGATTTACCTCCAAGTAACAGCTCAACAGCCATCTTACGCCGCTCTTCATCACGTTTTTCTTCACGTTTTTCCTGGCGCTCTTCTTCACGCTCAAGTTTCTCCTGAAATCTTGCCTCTGCTTGCTCCTTCAGCTCTTTTTGCTTGAATGCCATCGTTGCATGGAACTGCTTATCCTGAGTAGCTAGATTCAGCTTTGCTCGCTTCTCAACCGAGCGTCTCGTTTTTTCCGACTCCGCCAAAAACACTGCGCCAAAATCTTTACGTTTCAACGTTTGAGCCTTTTCCTCTCCTTTGGCTGCAGCAGCAGCTACATTTGTAGTAGCTGATTTTTCAGTAATAGCAGAAGGTCTTGTCGAGTTTGACCTTCCAGCAGCAGCAACCGAATTGGTAGATGACGAGTGAGTGCCTCGTGCTCCTCGAACTGACGACAACGCAATTCCGGGCTGTTGACGTTCGATATTGTGGTCGGGGCTTGATGAGTTAGACGTGGCCGGTGATAGCAGTCTATTCGCTGGGCGACCCCAGGAGAGACGCGGGCGGTTGCTAGCATTCAGCAGCTTGCTGAGAGGCCGACGTGCCCGATTATTCTTTGTTGGACCAGAGCTTTCAGGACACTGGTTTGCGCTGCTCATCTCATCTTGCGAGTCGTCATGGAGGCTGGGTTGAACGTTGCTTGGGTAGCGATTTTCGATGCCGACAAAATTTCTCGGTTGAATTCCAGGTACTCCACTACAGCTATAGGCGGTCTCATCGCTATCACTTTCATCGCCAGCCTTCGCGCTATCCCGATAATCGATAAAATCAAACTCTTTATCCTCTGCCTCGTTAAAGTTTGCTCCTTTATTGCCATGCTCTGCAGCATTTGCTGCCACAACAGCATTCGTGTTGTCATCTTCACTGAGGTCAGGTTTATGAAGTTGGGACACCGGGTCAACGTTCGCCTGCTCGGAAAACATGATATCCAATCGCTCGTAAAATGGGCACGCCTTCTCGACCAAATCTTCTATTCGGACTCCGCGCAGCATCATCTCGTCATTGATCCCGAAGCCAGTCTGTTTCTGTTTGCGATCGCGAGTAGTTTTGTAGCGCTTGAACTGCGAGTTCAAGCGGCTCTGGCAAGTCTTCCTGTCCCACTTGATCATGTGCCTCAGGTCCGAATCGTCGTTCTCCATCGCGTAGTTGTGAACGAAATCTGCCATGCTAGCAAACCCGGATAGCTTTGTGATACCGGACCCATGCGCCATCCCCTTTCCGGCTGTAGATTCACCAAGATAGATGGCACGGTTAGATGGTACCTCCATCCAGGAAACCATGCCTTCGAGCTGAAGACGTGTCGTATGCGAGTACTTGCTTGGCCCCTCTGTCTCCTTCTCGTGCTCCTCGTCATCTGTGTCCGCCAGCTCCATTTCCTCCGCCAGATCCGCAAACGTCTCAATCTCCTCCGACTGCACTGGTCGTTATGCTTGTTTCTTCTTCGACCTTGACTTTACCTGCATGGACTTTGGCTGGGATGACTGTGTCGGCTGAGCCTTCTTCGGTGGAGCCGCCTTCTTCGGTGGAGCCGTCTTCTGTCCAGCTTTCTTTTCCAGGGCCTTCTTCTGCCGATCCTTCTGCTGCGGGGCCTTCATCTGTGCAGACTTCTTCTGCAGGGTCTTCGTCTGTGCAGCCCCCTCCTGTAGAGCCTTCGGTTGCTTGCGTGGCGGCATGGTTTCCTTTGGCGTTGGCGTGGTGTTTTCGTGTATGAATCAATATCCTTGTAAGTTTGTTTCGATCACCTTGGGGAGGGTTTCGGGCTGGCCAAGGAATGAGGCCAAAGAATAAGCCTCGGAGGGGGGGGGGGTCATTCCTTGGAGGAATGAGAGCAAGGAATGAGCCCAAGAAAATGCGAACGATGATTAACTGAAACCCCCTATTAGGTGATCCTACTGCGGATGGCGCAGTTTTGGTATAGAGCTTTGTATTAGCGGTGACTGGAGAAAGGAAACTACGCTGCAACGCCCTGCACCTCGAATGTCATGACCGACGCGGCGAGGATCGACGCACTGAATGACGTGCCCGACAGGTCCACCTGCGAAGACTCGTGCAGCGCGCCCGTGCCGCTCGTGTCCGTCGTCCAGGCAGTGATCGGGCCTGCCACCGTCGTGAAGCTGGACAAATCGAAAGTGACTGCAGACGCTGAGTCGCCTGAGTTCACCGTCACGAGCACAAGAAGCTTGGACGTAGCGTCAAAAGCCATGACGGTATTCGTGTCATCTGTTGAAAGGATGGCCATACCGGGTCGAACGTGTCGCGAGTACTGGGCCAACACGTAGTACTTTGGATTGGGCGTGCCGATCCAGCTATCGCCCGGGTTGGATTGAACAAGACCCCAAGCTCCACTGTCTAGTGCCTGCCAGTACACAAAAGCCGACACACCCATCTCGTTGATGTCAAGTGCGATCGACTCAGCCAGACTTAACCCCGTCGCGTCGTTCTCGCCGTATTCTGAGTCCCAAAACTTTTTGTTCGACTGGGCCACCAGCGTTTTCAAGGAGCCACGGTCGCCTCCTCGGTACGGGCTCTGGCCATCATAGCCGTGAGTGTTAACTTTTCCGATTGCAGCCATCACATCCGTGTCCGTCGACATGGAGGTGAGTGTGGACAGTGCCTGCGTCGGCGAGTTTTCATCGGATGATGAAATCGCTACGTCCTGCAAGTCAAGGGTGTCCAACTGAGCTCTCAGTTTAACCAAGATGTCCTTTTGTGTGTCCACTTCGAAGTGACACCCTTCTTGACCACCTGGGTATTCCCACCATGTACTCATGGGCTCGTTGAACGCCTCGACATACTTGAAGTTAATGCCCCAGCTAGTCTTGGCATGACTAACAACAGTGGCCAGGTACAGTGCGAACTGATCGTGATTCCAATCGGACAAATTGTCCTTGTCGCCATCGTCTCCACCTGCAGTGGCATGGTTGTTCGTCATCCACCACGGCGGCGAATTTGAGAAGGCTTCAACAATGTTGACATCGCGTTGAGTGGCCAGACCAACCATCGTACGCTGCTTCACATCTGCGTCCCAGTTCCAGCTCGTGCTTGTTGGGTCGTTGCTCATCCAATCCAACCAAAAGGTATCCATGAACTTGAATGCCGGCATTTGGTCCGAAGTTTGCATGGCAACCTCCGTATCGCTGTCGTCAACGACGTTACTGGCAGATCCTCCAATGTTGTAGCGCGCAATGGTGAGTCCTAAAGCCGGAAGAACAGTAGTCGAGCCGTTCAGCGCCACCGTCTCCTTTAATGTGAAAAGTAGGTCAGCAATATCGTCGCGATCACCGAAGACGTTGGCCCACCAACAGAGCGACGTTCCCCATCCATCCCACGAGCTTGTAAGCGTCGTGGCAGCATCAGCCTTGACTGTGTAGTCCGCATGAACCCGCGGAGGCTGGACAGCGAGCAGCACACAGGCCAAAGCTGAAGCTGCGAGCGACGGAATGGATAGCATCGTAGCGAAAGGCTGGGACGTCTTCTAAGTGCGGGGCTAAAGCGAAAGTGGGAACCGAAAAGGAGCGCTACGAGCTTTGTCTGAGTGATGCAGGAGCCTGAAAGATAAGTTGCGGTTCGTGAGCCAGGCACCCTGCGTTAGTTCGGTACGAACAGATGAAAAGGTGAAAGAGGCGATTTGAGATTCTCAAACGTGAGTGTACCGGTATGTGTAAGTGCGGCAATGGAATGCAGTTCTCGAGTTGGTGATCATCTTGGCAGTACAGCTTCCTGTAGTTCCCACGTGGTGCCATATTCGATCACATACCTCCTGTCTTGTTTCGAAGTGGCTCGAAAGCTGGATGATCAAAATTCAGATGTGGAAAAACCTAAGATCGGAGCAGTGATAATACGCATTGCTTGGTGTCGATACGTTACACGTAAATGGTACCAGGCATCCCTGATTATTTGATCCGTTTCACCATTTGTTCGTTTGTTAGATACATGTATTACATGTATAATGCTGTTTTCAAAATCACCGATGATTTCAACCCTGAATCTAAGGCTAAACAGTAACTCCACCAATCTCGAAAGTCATCACCGACGCAGGCGGAAGCGACGCACTGAAAGACGTGCCAGATAACTCAACCTTCGATGACTTGTAAAATGCACCCGTGCCGCTCGTTTCCGTCGTCCACGCATTAATCGGGCCCGCCACTTTCGAAAAGCTCGCCAAATCGAAAGTGACCTTCGAAGCCGCATCGCCTGAGTTCACTGTTGCAAGTACAAGGAGCTTGGACGCGGTATCGTAGGCCATGACGGTGTTCGTGTCGTCCGTAGAAAGGATCGCCATGCCGGGTCGAATGTGGCGCGAATACTGAGCAAACGCATAGTACTTGGGGTTGGGCGTGCCGATCGTCAAATTACCCGGAGCAGAATTGATGAGGCCCCAGCCTCCACCGTCAAAAGGCTGCCAGTAGACGAACGCCGACACACCCATTTGGTTAATGTTAATCGCAACAGCTTCAGCCAAGCTGATTCCCGTCGCGTCCTTCTCGCCGTACTCGGAGTCCCAAAACTTCTTCTTTACCTGCTCCACGAGTTTCTTCAATGGTGCCCGATCCGACTCGCGGTTACCATACCCGTGCGTGTTAATTTTTCCGATGGCAGCCATCACATCTGTGTCCGTCGACATGGAGGTGAGCGTCGATAGTGTCTGCGTGTCCGAGTTTTCATCCGACGATGAAATGGCTACGTCCTGCAGCCCAAAGTAGTCCAGCTTAGAGCGCAGCTTCAATACGACATCCTTCTGGGTGTCCACCTCAAAATGGCAGCCTTCCTGACCGCCTGGATACTGCCACCACGTACTCATAGGCTCGTTGAACGGCTCAACGTACGTGAAGTTGATACCCCAACTTTCCTTGGCCTGCTTCACCACGGTCGCCAGGTACAACGCGAACTGTCCATGGTTCCAGGATTGCAAGTTATCCTTTGTTCCGCTGTCCCCACCCGCTGTAGCGTGGTTGCTGTTCATCCACCATGGTGGCGAGTTTGAGAACGCCTCCGTGATGTCGACGTCACGTTGAGTCGCCAAGTCGAGCATTTTGCGCTGCTTGGCATCAGCTTCCCAGTTCCAGCTCTTGCTGGTCGTGTCGTTGCTCGACCAGTCGAGCCAAAACGTTTCGATGAACTTGAAGGCTGGCATGTTCTCGGACTCCTTCATCGCGATCTCGGTGCCGCTATCATCGATGACGTTCTTGCCAGACCCACCAATGTTGTAGCGTGCGATGTTGAAGCCCAGCGCTGGAAGACCGGATGATGCACCCTCGAGCATCACAGTATCGTTCATGGTGAAGAGTAGATCAGCGATGTCTTCACGGTCTCCGAACGCGTTGGCCCACCAGCAGAGCGACGTGCCCCATCCTTCCCAGGTATTGATAAGTGTCGTAGCGGGATCGGCCTTGACCGTGTAGTCCTCCGAGTTGACTTGCGAGAACAGGAGAGCGTTCGCCAGGGCTGACGCTGCTATCAGGCGAGTGCACAGCATAGTTGTATCGACTGTCAGCTCACGAAACGAAAGCAAAAGTGGAAAGGAATGCAAGAGGGACACTCGTGTAAAGTCGGTGAGCCAGGCACACAAATTGCAAGAGTTCGGTGCGAACAGATGAGGAGTGAAGATGGCGATTTGAGATTGGCCGAGGTGGTGGTGGGGTCGCCTCCCCCGGGAGCGTGACTTGGTCTGAAAACCAATTCGTGTTCTAATTTACTATCATCCGATATGGAACTATAGTTTCTAAGTGGGGGTACCCCTTTCGCGGTAATATAATAATACATGTAGACTTGGGCTGGCAATCAATTCGTTATTGCCGAGTTCGCGGATTTCAGTAAAAGACCTTTTCGATCCGAGTGTCCATTGAAGCAAGTTGACGTTGCCGCAGCCAGATCATCTCGCCCAGATGATGTTCACGCCGCTAGTGTATCTCTTCTCAGAGAAGCAAGGAGATCAATTCGATCATGCGAGGAGGGGTCGAACGCAGAGTTTTTAGAAGTACATGTAGACTCCCATAATTTTTGATCAACTGCGGAGCACTAGATCTATAGATCACAGCTTAGACGACAACTCCCCCAATCTCGAAAGTCATCACTGACGCAGCCGGAATCGATGCACTCAACGATGTGTCAGCCAACTCAACCTTCGACGACTTGTAAAGTGCGCCCGTGCCACTCGTCTCCGTCGTCCACGCACTAACTGGACCCGCCACCTTTGAAAAGTTCGCTAAGTCAAACGTGACCTTAGAAACCGCGTCACCAGTATTCACGGTGGCTAGCACGAGTAACTTGGATGTGGGATCATAAGCCATGACAGGTGTTCACATCATCAGTCGAAAGGATGGTCATGCCAGGGCGGATGTGACGAGAATACTGCGCGAGCGCGTAGTACTTGGTGTTGGGCTCGCTGATCGTGTTATCAGCTGGGCTAGCTTGAATTAAACCCCAGCCTCCACCATCAAGCGCTTGCCAATACACGAACGCAGACACGCCCATTTGGTTGATGTCCAGTGCAATAGACTCAGCCAGACTGAGTCCCGTCGCGTCCTTTTCGCCGTACTCTGAGTCCCATAGTGTCTTGCTCGACTTCGCCGCGAGAATCTTCCAGGGCTCGCGATCTTTACCACGGTATGGACTTAATCCGTCATAGCCGTGCGTGTTCACCTTACCAAAGGTGGCCATCACTTCGGCATCCGTTGACATGGAGGTGAGCGTGGCCAGCGCGATTGCAGGCGAGTTCTCGTCAGAGGTCGCAATGACCACTTCTTTCTGCCCGAGCGAGTCCAGGTATCCTCGAAGCTGCACCAAAACATCATTTTGCGTGCTCAAAGTGACAGCCTTCTTGTTTACCAGGGTATGTCCACCATGTACTCATGGGTTCATTGAATGGCTCAACGTACGTGAAGTTAACGCCCCAATTTTCCTTGGCATGCTTCACCACGGTAGCCAGGTACAGCGCGAACGCGTCGCGATTCCAGGATTGTAAATTGTCCTTCTTACCATCGCCACCTCCAGCAGTAGCGTGGTTGCTCGTCATCCACCATGGGGGAGCGTTCGAGAACGCCTCCGTGACGTCGACATGGCGTTTGACTGCCAAATCCAGCATTGTGCGCTGTTTGACATCAGCCTCCCAGTTCCAACTTTTGCTGGTTGAATCGTTGCTTGACCAGTTGAGCCAGAATGTCTCGATGAACTTGAACGGCGGCATATTCTCCGACTGCTTCATTGCGATCTCCGTGCCGCTGTCGTCATTGACACCCTTTCCTGATCCACCAATGTTGTACCGTGCGATGTTGAAGCCAAGCGCTGGAACTCTAGCAGGCGTTCCATCCAGCGTCACAGCCTCTTTCGTAGTGAAGAATGCGTCTGCGATATCCTCACGGTCTCCGAACGCGTTGGCCCACCAACAGAGCGACGTGCCCCATCCTTCCCACTTGTCAAGTAGCGTCGTGGTGGGATCAGCTTTGATTGTGTAGTCGGCGTTGACCTGCGAGGGTTGAGCTACGAGCAGGGCACTGGCGAAAGCCGAAGATGCTAGTAACCGAACAGTTAGCATCAAGTCAAAGCGGTCACCACGAGACAAAAACGAAAGTGGTTTGTAAGGAACCCGCGTTTGTAGCAGCCAAGAGAAGCGGGTCCATTTTTAAATGGTTAAAATCAATCAAAGGCAATTTGCTGTCAGAACCACGATTCGGTTGAGACACCATCTACTTCAGCTCTTCGTCTGTTCGGACGGACTATGCGGGAGTCTACGTCCGGAGGGATAACGTCGAAGGCTTCAACTTACGAAAGCATACGACCTTGGGGAGGGATAACTTGTCGGGATTTCGTTTCTGGCGTTTTTTAGTGCTTGTACGAAGTCTTCCCGAAGCCAGCTTTCAGGAGTGAAGTCGATCAGTCAATCTCTAACGTTATTATAGCTCTATGAGCAAAGGTTAAAGAGCTGTTGTGCCATCGATGCTTGTCGAGACGTGAAATGAAGACACTTCGTAGGTATTTTAGTAGTTGAAGTATAACGCAACATGATGCTGTAAGTGATCACCAGAGCAAGTTTTTGGCAAGTAAGTGTTGGTTCTGCATGAATTGTCGCAAAATTTAAAACCTCCTTAAATCCCAGCCGCCGACCACAACACTGTCGAGTTGCCCCCACCACTTGCTAAAAGGTGGCGCTTTGGGTTCCACTGCAAGTCTACCACGGGACCATTATGGCCCTGCGGGAGTGTGTGCACGTATTGACCGGTAGAACTCTTGTAGAAGAACACCCTGCCGTCTTCCGCCCCCGTGGCCACATATGCGCCATCAGCCGAGTAGCAACAGCCGAGCTGGGGGTCGCTGCGCTGACTCTGAGTCAAGCCATGCTCCTTGAAGAGATGCAGCAGTTTACCCTCAAACGCATCGAGGTGGATGAACACTCCGCGGTTGGTTGTGACGAGCAACTGGTTGCCATCGGGACTGAATTTCATGTCGAGTGCGTGCAGCTTCTTGGTATTCAAGTTCGGCGCCTGCATCTGCGCGAGGAACGGCTCCACGGCTGCCAAGACCGACGCGTCATAGAGCGAGAACTTGGCGAAGGGTCCTTCCTGGTAATTCCTCGCGTCGTACATGCGGATTAAGTGGTCGTCCGTGTATACGCCGAACACCACGCCCTCCTGGTCATATGCAGCGCAGATATGCGAGACTGGCAAGTGATCGGTTCGAATGATAGCCTGCAAAAACAGCACAAGAAATCCGGTTAGGCAAGAGCAGCAAATAAGCGTGGGCAGTCACAGACTGCAACGCACCGAGGTGTCCGAGTTACGGATATCCCACAACCGAATCGTGCCATCCATTCCAGCGGAAAGGAACTGGTCTGCGGTGGGGTGCATCATCAGCGATGTGACTCTGGGAGCATGCAACGAATGGCAAATCAGTATTAACCCCTCAAGCGAATAAGCAGCTTGACGCTTCGAGCTTCAAGTCCCATAGACCTACCTGTCGGTATGGCCAGTGTAATAGCGGAGGAATTTATTGTCAAAGAACGAGTGGTATCGAATGCGGTCTGCTCAATCAGTTGCGAACAAACATCAACGCTGTCAATGATACACCCCCCTTCCAGTTAGACACTGCCGTAATAACGCACGGTCGTTGACACTGTTAGCTGAAGAGAAAATCACGCAGTCCGGGTGGTGGGTGAACCGCACGATACCGACGCCGTATCGCTTGGTCAAAATGGTCTTGGCGACTCTGGCGAGAGCGTCACAAGGTGTCAGCTACAGCTCATCTGGTCTCGGCTACAGCAATATGAGCACCGCGTGATACAACTCACGCTCCACTCAAGCAGTTGATCATGGACATGACGCCGTCGCTGCGACTCGTGACGCATCGCTCGCCGTTGCGGTGGAAATCCAGGGACGTGATCTGCCCATTCGTATCTTCGTCCTCCTGCGCAATCCACAGGGCGCCATGCATCAGCAAGCACTAGGAAACTGTCAGCAGATCGCTGTCCTACCTGCGGGGCGAAGTTGCGCGCGACGCTGTAAGAGCGCAGCACGCCGTCCAAGAGCTCCACGCCCTCCATCATCGCGAAATGAGCTAACAATATGTCACTCGACAGACTGCAATATGCCAAACCATAGGGCGGCCGTAAACTACGCATCTATCCAACCATTACAAAAATATACTTTACTTACGTTAAAAATATATAATAATTATCAAATAGTATATATAATGGTAAAATATGTGGATCGTACTGGTCGGATAGCCAATACAATCACACTACGCGGTGCCAACAACAAACACCCCCTCAATCGCGATCTCGCCGCTGTCCACGTCAGCATGTCGGGCGGGCACCTGTCCAAGGAGTTCTTCGAGCTGGTCAAGTCGATCGGCGAGAGCAAGTCGAAGCAGGAGGAGGACCGCATCATCATCCATGAGGTGGCGCAGCTCAAGCGCAAGCTGAGCGAGGTGACGGCCTCGTCCAGCACGTCCAGCAGTCTCGTGAACAAGCGCAAGCGCGAGTTCCTCATCCGCCTCATGTACGTGGAGATGCTGGGCCACGACGCGTCCTTCGGTTACATCAAGGCCGTGGAGATGACGGCCAGCACCAACCTCATGCAGAAGCGCGTGGGCTACCTCACGTGCAGCCTGTGTCTGTCGCCCACGCACGAGTTCCGCTTCATGATCATCAACCAGCTGCAGAGAGACCTGCAGAGCTCCAACCACCTCGAGGTCTGCGCGGCGCTCATGGCAGTCTGCAAACTCGTGACGGTGGAGATGGTGCCGGCCGTGCAGCCCATGATCCTCGACCTGCTGCGCCACGACGCCGAGCTCGTGCGCAAGAAGGCCGTCATGGCCATCCACCGCTTCCACCAGCTCAACCCGGACTCGGTCACCGAGGTTGGAGACGCGCTGCGTCGCACACTGTGTGACCGCGACCCTAGTGTCATGGGAACCACGCTCTGCATCTTGCACGACCTGGCGGAGGCCACCCCCACGGACTACAAGGACCTTGTGCCCAGCTTTGTCAGCATTCTCAAGCAGATCACGGAGCACCGTCTGCCTCGTGAGTTCGACTACCACCGCATCCCGGCGCCGTGGATCCAGATTCGTCTGCTCAAGATCCTGGCGCTGCTGGGCCAGGCTGACCAGCAGACAAGTGAAGGAATGTACGAGGTGCTGCACGATGTCATGCGTCGTGCTGACACTGGAATCAATGTGGGCTACGCTATCATCTACGAGTGCGTGCAGACGGTGACCACCATCTACCCGAACAGCACGCTGCTGGATGCTGCGGCTGCTAGCATTTCGCGCTTCATCTCGAGCGACAACCACAACTTGAAGTACTTGGGTGTCACGGGACTTGCTGCCATCGTCAAGGACCACCCGCGATACGCTGCGGCTCACCAAATGGCTGTCATTGACTGTCTAGAGGATCCGGATGAGACGCTCAAGCGCAAGACGCTGGACCTGCTGTACCGCATGACGAACCCCGTGAATGTTGAGTTCATTTCGGACAAGCTCACGCAGTTTCTTCGCGAGGCTTCGGACGTCTTCCTGCGTACGGAACTTGTGTCGCGTATTACACAGTGCGCCGAGCGTTATGCGCCCAGCAACGCTTGGTACATTCAGACCATGACAAATGTGTTCGAACTGGGCGGTGACCTTGTTCGCCCCGAGGTGGCACACAATTTGCTGCGTCTGATTGCCGAGGGAAGTGGGGAAGATGAAGACCAGGACATGGAGCTTCGTCGTGATGCTGTGGACACTTACCTGGAGCTGCTGGAGCGCCCTGTGCTGCCGGACATTCTGGTGTGCACCATGGCCTGGGTCCTTGGTGAGTACGGTTACCTGTCGGACGCTATGGAGTTGGAAGAGATTTGCGAACGGCTTGTGGAGCTTGTTGACCGCCCTTTCGACCAGGAAGATACTACTCGTGGCTACGTGCTTTCGGCCGTGACCAAGATCACGGCGCAGATGGGACACACTATCGATGTTGCCGACGCCATGATGGATAAGTATAAGACCAGTCGCAGCACTGACCTGCAGCAGCGCTGCTTTGAGTATCTTGCTCTTACCAAGAACTTTTCCCTCATGAATGAGGTCTTCCCGGAAGATGCAAGCTGCGAAGACATTGACGTTGACCCTAACCTTTCGTTCCTTACCAGTTTCGTGGAGAAGGCGGCGGCTCAGGGGGCACCGCTCTACGACCCGCCCGAGGACTCGGACGACGAGGATGAAGGCTACGGCCACCGTCGCAATGGTGGTGACTCGAACCGCCTGAATTTCGAGGCCTACAAGAAGCCCGAGATTCCGTACCCGACCAAGCTCCCTCCTGCGGACCAGCAAGGCGCCTTTGGTGTCAATAAGTGGGGTGGGAACGGCGGACAGGGTGGTATGCCCGGTTTGGGTAGTTCTGGCGGCCCCGACCCTACTGGAGGGTTTGGCGCTGGAAAGCGTGGCGTGGTCAAGAACGTGTGGGGCCCTACTGGTCTCAATACGCCCGATAATACTGCACCCGGAGCTCCTGGAGCAGGCGCTCCTGGGGGTTATCCGGCCGACCCTTACAACCAGGGAGCTGCGGGCGGTCAGGCTGCATACGGCGGTCAAAATGCTTATGGCGGCCAGGGTGGCTACGGTGGTCAGCCCGCTTACGGTGCTCAGCCTCCTCAGCAGCCACCGCAGCAGGAGTACGGTGCTCCCAACAGCTACGATAACGGTGAGCCTACGAGCGAGGACGAATCCAATGGCAACGTTGACGAGCGACAGATTTTGGCTTCCGCGATCTTTGGTGGCATTCCTGGCGCCCCGGCACCGATCCCTGGCGCTCGTCGCGTAGGATCAAGCACACGTTCGACGCTTAACTCCAGTCGCCGCCCGGCCCGCTCATCGTCGAAGCGCTCATCAAACCGCAACGAACAGCAACAGCAGCAGCAGTTGCCGCCTCAACCTCAAGCACCAGTGGAGCAAGCGCCACCTCCGCAGCAGCAGCAGCCGAAGGTCGAAATGGACTTGCTCGACATTTCGTTCGACGCACCCGCAGCCCCGCAAAACCTAGGCATGTTCCAGCAACCGCCACCGCAGCAGCAGCCGATTATGAATGCAGACCCGTTTGGCATGGGGTCACCGCTGGCGCCAGCACTGGCACGCGAGGCTAGCTCGCCGGCCCCCTCTGCATCTTTGGACCCGTTCGACATGTCTGGACTCGGCTCAAGCATGAACGGTAAGTGGGGAAAGGTTCCTGATGCATCGTGATGGTTGCTAAATGCTTGTGTTTGTATGTGAAGCTGCCGTTGAGCTTGGCAAGAGCCCTGCCAATGGTTTGGACATGCTGGGTGGCAGTAGCAGCAACACCGGCGTTTTCCAGTACAATGGACGGCAGTTGGAGCCGTGGCAGATTACCACGCAGGACTTTGGTGGCCGTTGGGGTGCGTGCCCTTGCGAGCAGAAGACCAAGGTGAACCCGAGCGGCATCCGTACGCTCGAGGATTTCATGGGCCGCATGCACCAGTTCAACGTGCACACTGTTGAAGCCATCCCAACCAGTACGTCGCATAACTCTTTATCTGTGCTGTGTAGCTGAGCTCTAACATTGTCCCTTTGCTTCCTCTCCAGCCAACGAAGCGATTGCTGCCTGCCGTCTCGTGAACTCGGAGCACGTAGGATTGCTCCACGTGAAGATCCGCAGCGGCGGCTTCGTGGACCTGACGGTCCGCACTGCCGACATGGAGTTCACCAGCCAGCTCCTGGCCGCCACGGCGCAGCGGCTCAAGTAGGAAGGTCAAGGAAAAATGGAAATGCTTTATGTGAATGTACTCGAGTGTTGGCTTTGCAGGTGTGCACACTTCAAGGCGCTGACTGTCTGACGAGCACTGTCAACGTAGCGGAGCAGCAGCAACGCCAGGCTGGCAGACGCCATGTGGAGGGATGGGGAATCCATGTGGTGGTCGGGCATTATGCTGTTGCGTGCGAGGCAGTGGCCTAATCAGCTCGCGGCGCTCCAGCGTGAAGCCGCCACTCTTCCTCTCGCCACCAAGGTCTCACATCAAAAGTATCCACTCGAAGCAGTGCGGTTTAGCTAGTAGCCAGTTTCAGAGTGGGACTCGCAACCCGCTCCTCCTCCTCAACATGGCTTGTACATGTACACATTGCACAGCGACGTCTTTCCCCGCGCTCACTCCGAAAAAAACAGGCCAGTGCCCAGGAGAGCCATCAACAGGGTGGAAGGAGGCGCAGCCAGTTCCAGACGCTCAAGAATCGCACGCCACAGCAGCGTTCCAAGCCTCCTGCTGTGACCCGCATTTGCCCGCAGGCGCCAACGTTCGGGCTCAGTTGCGAGCGCTGAACGTACGACTCCTTCGCGCCATTGCGAAGACTCTCGACATGCAGCCTACAGACACCATGAAGCCCCGCGCCCGCGCCGTGAGCTCCGACAATGCCAAGCCCACGATCGTGCTCAACCTGCCGGGCGTCCGTCTCGCCGTGCTCACGAGCGCCTACGACTCGCTCGTGCACCTCGACGTCACCCTCAGCTCGGCCGCGTCGCTCTTGCTCGCCACCTACGTTGCCTGCGTTCTGGCCTGGAACGTCCTCGCGTTCGTGCTCGCGCTGCTGGCACAGGGCGCGGCGTTCGCGCTCATCAGCTTTTACACCTTCATGGGCTGCGCCATGCTGTCCATGAACGGCACGGCCTCCGTTCGAAACTACTACATGCCCAAGCCATTGGCTGCTGCTGCCCCCACCACGCTCCCATTGCTGCGCGTTGACAGCGCGTCCAAGTCCACCCATGTAGTCAAGACAGACGATGCGTCTGCTTCCAAGAGAAAGGAGCTGCAGGCCCCGGCTGCCCGACGTCGTGTGCTGGCGCACCTGAACAGGAATCGTCTCCTGGTCAATGTGGTGCCCGGTGATAGGCGCCGCCGCGTCGACATGAAGCTGAGCGAAGCGAACATTCGTGTGGGTAAGGCGTTCGTGCAGGCAGTGCCCGGCAAGCGCAAGCCCCGCGACGTCTACGTCGTGCGCGTGGACTGCGGTGCCCAATCGGCCGCCCAGGAGAAGCACATGAACCCCGTGATCATGTGGGACGTGACTGCAACGTTTGACGAGTTCAAGCAGCTCGAGCGCGAGCTGAAGAAGGAGGTCAAGACGACGAAGGCGTCGCGCGGAGTGAAGGTGCCGCACCTGTCGAGCGGCGCTGTGCTTTTCGTGCAGCCCGAGCTCACGGACCACGTGCTCAACGCCCGCCGCGCGCGCCTGCAGACGTTCATCGACACCGTGCGCTCGGACCCGGTGCTTTCCACCACGGGGTGCTTGCGCAAGTTCTGCCAGGCCTACTAGGCTGCTGGTTTCCTATGCACTCTCCGACCGAAGGAGAGGCTGCAACACGGGAGAGAAGGACGGATGCTGCCTCGTGTGGAGAATGAATTCGTCGAGGCGGTGGCTACCAAGGGAGATGGAGCTTCCATTGTATGTGAGAGTGAGTGAGTATGCGAGACGAACGCCGTTGGTCGTTGTCGGGCCGCCGCAGCGGAGGCAGCAACATCCCGACGGCCGAGGGTGTTCGTTCGTCTGTTCAAATTATAAACGCAGTTCGACCAGCACAGCGGCGACGCTGAAGAAGGAGGCGAGGCCCATTGCGAGGTCACACGCAGAGGAATAAAAAAGCTGTAAATATTACTTTTGGCTGATGTTGCATATAAAGCTCCACGACACATGATGTGATTGATTTGTCTACGTTGAGAGCGGGCTTTCAGTGCCGTGAAAATCCATCCTCTTGATTTTTGTATGTGCCTCAAGAGCCTGTTCCTACTCACTGTCGTCGCGACACTCCAGTTCCGCGATCAGCAGGTCGTCGATGCGCCAGCAGAGGACACTACAGGAAGCTTGACACGAGCGGCCGAAACGAGTCGCCGAAGAGGAGGAACGGACGCTGCCGCGGTCGGTGCAGCGATGGCGAGCGCAACGCGGCGACAGTGGACCTTGGCCATAGTCGCCACCTGGCTGTGTGTACTGAAAACAGCAGCTGCAATGGACGCGGACGCCGAGCCGCAGCTGAGGAGATCCACGCAACATGAGGACGACACGGAGAGCGTGGGTCTACGCGGTCTGATGCCCATTCTGGACGGCACGTACTCCAACTCGACCGGCGACTACGACTACCATTGTATGGCGCAATGCGAGAGCTATTGGCGTGAGGTTGGTGCTGATGCTGTGGACGGATGTTGGACAGACGGGAGCTACGACCACAGCGATGACGAGAAAAGCTCCGGCGGAAGCAGCAGCGCCAAGACGGTGATCATCGGCGTCAGCATTGGCGTGGGCCTCGTGCTTATCACGGTATGCTTGACGTGGAAAGCCTGTATGGAGTGCTGCACGAGCTCGAGCCGGCGGTCTCGCCACCGCGCCTTTATTGAGCGATCGTGAGTCTTTTTAAACGTTGGGGGGATCAGGTGTGCTTGGGGATTTACACCTTTCCGGTGTCGTGGTATTTTTTTTTGTAGAAATGCTGGATGGAGATGTGAGATCTGCTACCACACAAACGAGTTTTCGCAGACCGACTGTGTGTTGTGCGGTACTACGGCTGAAGGTTAGATGAAGCTGGAATTTGTATGTCATGGTTTACCTGGCTGATCTGACGTGTATTGCAGAGCTAAAGATGATCCGAAGTCGACAGGAAGATACATGTGCCTCCGTATTGAGTGCTCCACAGGGTGAAATCAGCCAGCGTTCTGCCTCGAATTATCTCCTCATGTCCTCTCCTCGTGCTGCCTGGATTCGAGGTCTGAACGCTTTTCCTAACGGAGATTTGACGGATCGCCAGTTAGTTGCACGAGAGCGGCATCAGTGGAAGCGCTGTATTGGAGGGCAGCATGTGCGCTGGGTAAGGGCTGAACAATTGTGGATCCGTTAAATAATGCTCTGTATCGCTAATGTTATGCACTCTTCGTCTTACAGGTAAACGTTTCCTTTGAAGCTCTCCAAGAGAGTGAGGCTTTATGCAGCGTCATCATAAGAGAGCGTGACTTTCAGGAATGGGAAATACGACACCCTCCACAGGTGCCTGGGTCCTCTAGGATGTCTGTTTCTTCTGTCATCTTTTCGGACAGTAGTGGGAAACAACTTTCTTGGCTCACCCCGGGCACTGCATTCGTGCGAGATGACTCACATTCGGGAAGCCGAATTGTGCGCTGGCGCTTGGCCGAGGAATTTTCAACTTCGTCGCGACCATACTCCAAAACAATCATTGTAAGTCAGTCGGTCGGGTGCTTTGCGTGTCAAAACCTTATCGCTCTTGCCCAATGCCTTTTGTGCCGTGCTTCCCTAGCGAGTCTCGACCTTGCCGTTTTCCGAGAAAGCACAGTGGTTTTACCAGTATTCGCTCAAGCTCTGCTCTTCCATTGTCGATGGCTACCATACTATACGTACGTTAGCTCTGACTGTTTCAGGTAGCTCAACTGACAAAATTGCAGGCATTCATCGTGACAGGGTGTTGAAGCAGTCGATGACACTCTTTATGTCTGCGCCGGATGCAACTCTACATCGCCGCTTACGCGTTGATTTTATGGATGAAGCTGGTGTCGATGGTGGTGGCATTTTGAGGGAGTGGCTGCATCTTGTTTGCAGCCAGCTTTTTGCAGAACCTCCGGGGTTATTCACGCTAACCAGCTCAGCAGCGCATCAGGGATACTGGATTGATCGAAGTGCGACGGGGAAATGCACGAAGCAGCTGCAGGTATGTCTAAAGCATTGCCTCTTTCAAATAGTTCTAACTGTGGTTGATGTTCATAATACAGATGTACGTCTTCTTCGGAAAACTATTGGGAAAGGCTTTGCTTGAAGGCCTTCTTCTAAATGTGCGGCTTTCCGTTCCTTTGCTGAAGCACATTCTCGGCGTGCCACTCAAGCTGTCAGATTTGTATCTGCTTGACGAAACGGTGCATTCCAGTATGATGTGGATCCTCGAAAATGATAACACAAATGCTCTCGGCTTGAGCTTCACGGTGGAAGGTGCAGAACTTATTCCAAATGGCGCTGATGTCACTCTTCACGACGGAAACAAACAGCTTTACGTTGCAAAAGTGGCACAGTACTATCTGTTTGACAGTGTTCGAGCGGAAATTTCGAGCATCATGGAGGGTCTGCGCAGTGTCATCAGCGATTCAGTTCTTCACGTATTTGACTTCAAGGAATTTGACTTACTCCTTTCTGGGTTACCACAAATCGATGTCAATGACTGGAGACAACATACAGACGTTCGATTCTACGAACAAAGCAATCACGAGTTTGAGCTGGTTGCCTGGTTTTGGGAAATCGTAGAGTTGTTCACGCAAGATCAACGCGGAAGATTGCTGCAGTACGTTACCGGTTCCAGCGGCGTTCCTGTTGAAGGCTTTAAGGTAAGTTTTGCGGCTTGGATACACGTTGAGTGAATATTCTTCTGACCCCGTTTGCATTCATTGTACAGGGTCTGACTGGTATGGATGGCGAGATCCAACTTTTCACAATCCAGCTTGGGAAGGATATTTCAACCGTGTATACGGTACTACCGCATGCAAGTACATGCTTGAACAGGTAAGTGCATATTTTGACCCGTGCTTCTGCAAGCAGCTTTGTTGACCACTGTTCTGCTGGTTCAGGCTGGATCTACCACTCTATCCTTCTAAGGCAGAACTAGAGCGGATTTTGTCAATGGTACGTGCGTGTTTTCTGGTATTTTGCATTGAGCTAACGGAAGATGGTTGTGGTGTTGCAAACGCTAGGTAATAGAGATGGATGTCACGGGATTTAGTAGTCGATGAGTGGTAATTTTGCTAATTATTCAGAATTGCCAAGTCCATTGCTGGCGTCGTCTATCGTTTCGGTGGTTTCAACCTCTCCACCAGTTTCACCCGCAGGCAAGAACTCCTTCAGCACTCCCAACGATGCCTCGTTCTCCTTTCGTGATGCAATTACTAGCGGCGTTGTACCGCTTGAGTCGGGTTTGCGTGGGTCAGCGCTATGGTGCAGCAGTATTCGAATCGTCGCCAATCGGCTTGAAGTCGACACTTCCTCTCGTCGCATTTGTACAGCCCAATGTAGTGGCGTAAATCCAAGTCGATCAGCTACGTTCGCATCTGCTCCGTGCTCGAGAAGGACCTGCGCAATTCTGTCAATTGCTTGCTGTCCACAGACGTGCAATGCAGTCGTGCCATCACCAGAGCAAGCATCCGGGTCCATCCCCCGAGCAAGAAGTAGCTTCACTCCTAAAATGTCATTGTTTCTCGCAGCTTCACGCAGTTCATCCCCATCTAGCAGTCCAATAACACAATATACATGCAAGGCGTAAGCTATACAGAAAACATACATCCGTAGCAGCGACGGCGTACCGTGTTGAGGCTCTCGAAAGAACCGTGCAAGAGCGAAGCTGGCACAAACGGTCGCGGCCAGCAAGATTTCAACCGGTAGTCGTACGTATGAAAACACGGGCGTCGTCGACTTCTGAGCTGCTGCACCTCCTGTAAGTATTTTCCAGGCCATACCCGCTTGATCTTGAAAAAGGACGCCTTCAACGTGTTTCAGCGCGAGCACTTGTTCCTTCTCTGGGGACGGCTGCAAAACCTCTCTAGCGAGCGTCTTGGTCACGCTTTCCATGGTAGGATCCCTGAACGCCAGCGCAGCCTCCGCGACTGCAATGACGAACGCGTACAAAGGGATACCAACCAGCCGACTCCACTTGCCGGGGTGCAGCGTGAGTGGCAGCGGCAGCACGTGCTTCCAGAGCTGCGTGGACGTGGAGGAGTTCCAGAAGCGACTGTGGCAATAGTCCTGATACAACGCAGCAGCAGCCACCACCGCTAGCGACACGTGAAAGAGCGGGAAGAAGAACGCGTGCGGGAAGTTTTTGGGGTAGCGCAGGATGGCGTCCTGGACGGCGCCCACCACGTACTGCAGCGCCAGGACGCGCGCGAAGCTGTAGAAGGCGCCGAGCAGCAGCACCACGGACCCGACCTTGAGCGGGTGCTGCGCCACCAGGATCAGCAGCTGCTTCATGGCTAACAGGCGGCGGCAGGAGTCGGCCGTGCCAAGCTGTAGCCCATTGACACGAAACGCCGTTTGAAGTGGCCGGAAATAAGCCTGGTGTGCGCCACATCACCCTGATCGAAGCCTGATGTGCACCACATCATCCCTAACATCGTGGGAGGGAGCAAAAAGGAGCGATGGCGGAGGTGAAGACGGCGACGGAGGCGAACGGCGCGGCGGCCAGCAAGAGCGCTGGCCGCAGTCGTGA
>JAHWLE010000076.1:0-43288 GCA_024679135.1 Phytophthora foliorum
CGCAGTTGTTAGTACAAGCCTGCTCTTTGTATGCATAACAGCAGCAACATATCTGAACAGGCGCCTCTAATTCGCAGTAGAAGCCAAGACATCGGCAGCAACCTGCCTCGAAATCGGAGGTCTTATCGATTTGGCGCGCACGGTAATACGAGTAATACCGAGCTGACAGCCGCCTGTTCTGAGGGGCAGAACCAAAGGGTTCACTCACTTGAAATTCCGCTGAACCTATTCAACGGTCTCGGATACCGTGTCCACTGGTCAATTCGCCACGAGCTGCATACATCGAACATCATGTCGAGTTCGAGTGAGTCCATGGCCTTCGACGGCTCGAGCTCCGACCTGGCGCGTCAACTGTACTACCGAGCCAAAGCCAACGACCAAGTGGATCCACTCGAGCTCAACGCCATCCCACGAGGTCTCCAGACACGGCTCGAGCAGCTCCAATTGGAATGGAACAACCTGCCGGGTATCGCCCAACGCGCGCTGCTCTGGGACTCGGGCTTTGCGGTGAACGCAAAGGGCGACGCCATTCAGATTTGGACCTTGGGGGACCACACCATGTCCACCTTGGCACTCACGGCGGACGAGTACAAAACCGCTGGCTGCGTCTTTAGCAACTGCACGGAACCCGACGGTACCGAGATCTACATCAACTATCACTGCAACGGGGCGCAGATGAACAGAGCAGCCAAGTGCCTCGTGCAGGAATTCGAAGACGACATTTCGTACAATGCAGCCATGTGGGCCATTGGGGGGTCAACCGCCATGGTCCCGACGCCCCGAGTAGCCAAACACGACTGGATCGATGGTGAACACTACGTCGTCATGGCAGTGCACACACTGAGCTCGGATGAAGACGAACCGGGGTACGGCTCCTGCCCCGCTAAAAGTAGTGCGAGTGGAGGCTACGGCTCGGTCGTCTTCCCTTGTCAAACGACTGCCAACTTCACGTCTAACTTGGCCAACAAAACGGTCGTAGGCAGTGACTGGGTCGCCAATTGGCTCGTCGAGGACTACCCGGACGCAGCGGTGGATGGCTCGAGTGGGTTCAACAAGGTGCTTTTGATTCCGATCGTCCTCGGAGCTTTGGTGGTCGTGGCGATCATTGCCTTGGGCTTCTTCTGCAGGAGGAAGCGACAGCAGCGAGCTCGAAAGGAGTTTGAGGAGAGCACAGCCGATGTCGGCCAAACGCCCTACCTCGCGCCAGCTCGAGACGACAAGAGCTTGGACCAACGAGACACCATCGCTCGACCGACCATGGCTGTGAGTGAAGACCTGACGACTTCCACGTACGCCGGAGCTGACCAGACCATTCAGTTCCCAGCCGGGTATGAAGGTGACTACGTGTCTGGCGGGTCCAACACGACCTTGAAGATTCTCCTGACCAGCGAGCACCTTGTTGGCAAACGGATCCCTCTTGAGAGCTTGAGCTTTGGAAAGGCCTTGTCGAAAGGTGCTTCCGGTGAGGTCTGGGTCTGTGAGTACGCGGGGCAGAAGGTTGCAGCCAAGAGATTGCTGCAAATGAAGGAAGCCAAGGCGGAAGACGTTCACGAGTTTGCTCAGGAGATCGAGCTGAACGCCAGTTTGGAACATCCCAACGTCGGTGCGTTCATCGGCGTGGCCTGGAGCAGTCTCAACAACTTGTCCATGGTGATCGAGTACTTCCCGCTTGGAGATCTGCAGCGGTACCTGAAGAAGAACGCGGATCTGCTATCGTGGGCGAGAGATAAAATCCACATGGCCGTCGGTGTGGCTAGCGCGCTCAAGTATCTCCACGGTCGCTCGCCTCCGATTATCCACCGCGATCTCAAGTCCAAAAACATTTTGCTCACCCGACAATTAGAGGCGAAGGTGATTGACTTTGGCGTGAGTCGTGGACGCCTAGACAACACCATGACGGCAGGAGTGGGCACTCCGTTCTGGACGGCGCCAGAGATTCTTGAGGGGAGACGATACTCGGAACAAGCCGACATCTACTCCTTCGGCGTAGTTCTGTCGGAGCTGGACACGTGCAAGATCCCGTTCCACGACTGCATTTCGAGTAATGGTAAGAAGGCCAAACCGTTCCACATCCTCAAGGAAGTCATGGCGGGGACTTTGCGACCGAGCTTCTCAGCAGATTGTCCACCTCGAATTCGTCGCATTGGTGTAGCGTGCTGCCAGCAAGACCCAGCACGACGACCAACTGCCGCGGTGCTGGTAACGATGCTGCAAGGAGAGTAAACGCATTGCTCATTTTTTACTTCAGTTTTCTTGCAGTTGTGCCCACAACGAATACACTAACTCACTTCCGTTTCTCTCAAGCTTGTGCACTAGCTGTCGTGAAGTTGGCCGACTTGTGGGGGAATGTGTCATACATGCTTGAGCAACCCGATGGATCCGAGGTGGATAATTATCGGAGAAGCTCGAACGCAAAGTACCTGCCATCACGCCCGGCAGAACCCGGAACTGCTAACCCAGTCTTCGTCACAGCGTAGAAATATGACAAGTGTCGAGCTCCGACAACACCACATCGAACGAGTAGATATCTGCCTGCGCTTGCCTTCCAAGATGTCAGGGGCTATCCAGTACGGCATGCCAACGCCTGCTGTCATGGTCAGATCGATAAGCCCGCGACTGACTCCGAAGTCGATCAATTTGGGTTCCAACGTATCCGTTACCAGGATGTCGTTCGACTTGAGGTGATGAATCAACTGTGGGGAGCGGCTTTGCAAATAATGGTATGCCTGCGCGGTACCGATAGCGTTGTACATTTTGTCTCGAGTCCACGTTCTTGTGGAGATAGCTACTTCGAAGTATGAAGACTTTTTGATTCAGCACCATGAACAAAGTGTTGAGAGTATTCCACGCCACGGCGATGTAAGGTTGGCATACTCAGCTCAATATCTTCGGTGGATCTGCTGCTTCTGGTTCTTGGTCTTTTGACAGCAACTACATGTATTTGAACAACAACGAAAGATGCTCCTTTATCCGACAAAAGTACAATCATCAACTGTACCTTGGTAGGGCACGTGCACGGCACACTGGAGTAAAGATCTACTTGTAACTTTAGTTTATTGATCATCTTTAGTGTATGCTTCACTTCATTGTATAAGCGCTTGGGCTGCGCTTCAGCCTTCCAGCAGTTTAACGAGCTCCGACGCTGACGGCCGCAGCGTCGGGTCTCGCTGGAAACACGCGTCTGCTGCTGTACGGATTCGCTGGGGACACCCCGCCGTGAGACCTGGTCTCAACGAGCCGTCCATGACGAGTTTGAGGATGTGGAAAGGTTTCATCTTCTCCCCGTTTGTCCCCAAAGTGTTGTGGTACGGAGCTTCACAAGTGTCCAGCTCCGACAGCAGCACTCCAAATGAATAAATATCTGCTTTCTCAGAGTACTCCGTGCTCTCAAGAACTTCTGGCGCCGTCCAGAACGGCGTGCCAACGCCAGCCGACATATCGCTAGGCGCCCAAAGACGGCTGGCCCCAAAATCAATCAGCTTCGGCGTTAGTCTCTTGGTTAGCAGCACGTTCCGGGCCTTGATATCGCGATGAATAACTTCACGACTGTGTAGATACTCGATCGCCCTCGCGATGCCGACGGCCATGTAGATCTTGTCACGGGCCCATGTCATCAAGTCGCCATTGCGTTTTAAATACTTTTGCAGGTCACCTCGAGGGAGGTACTCTTCCACCATCGCCAAATTCTCCAGGCTGCTCCACGTTACGCCGATGAACCGCACAATGTTCGGGTGGTTCAGACTTGCGGTCAGCTGGATCTCGTTCGTGAACTTCTCAGTCTCGTGGAAAGTAGGCGTTTTCGACTGCAGCAACCGTTTGACTGCCACCCTCTTGCCAGCGTAGCGACAAGCCCAAACTTCTCCAAAAGCTCCTCGTGAAAGCAGTCGACCAAGCTCAATCCGCTCCCATGCGATGCGTTTTCCAGCCAAATTGGAATCACTCACCAGCGTGTACTGCACGTTGTCCGCCGCAGAGTAGCGGCAGAAAGTCTCTCGCATAGCAGGAATCGACTCCCTGTCAGCTTGAATTGAATCCCGGATGGATGCCATCGGCTCTCGGACGGGAGGCATTGATGACGACTCCCGTAGTGTAGGCAAGTGCTCTATGGATGCAGGTGCTTGCTTCCGTGCTGCCGGTGTCGTGCTCCGAGATTCAGATTTGCTTCGTACTCCCATATTTCGACTGCCTCGAGGAGCGGATTGCCATCGCACTGCAGGAGTAGAACTCCGAGCAGCTAGTGGAGTTTGTGCTGCGGGGGTAGCTGACTGAACTCGTTTGGATGGGTTAGTTGTCCAGATTTTTGCTTGACGACGTACGTCGGTGATAGCACTCTGAGAAGCTGGTCTCCGAGCTGTCCGCGCATTGGTTTGAACTGCTGGAAAACTACCTCCAACTGGGGCTGCTCCACGAGCGGTTCTTGGTACTGGTGCAGTGTTCCGACGAGGACGTGGTAAAACTTCTTCAATCACAGGCGAGGGCTCCTCGGCCGGGGCATCATCGTCATCCCCAGGAAGGCGCAGCGTACGGTTAAACTCGCCGATAGTTTCCTGTTCTGTTCGGCGGAGGCTTGTTCGGTTCTGAGTGCGAGCTCGTGACCGAGGTGCTGCAAGGGGCCCAGAGGGTTTCGACTTCCTACCGGAGGTTCCGCAGTCGCTGTCTGCTGGAGACTCACGCTGCCAGTAAGCTGTTTGTAGGCGCCGCCGCTTTTTAACGACTGCAAGGATGACCAGCACAGCTGACATCAGCGATGCGAGGATGATCGGGACCAATAGCCACAGATTGAAGCCGCTGCCGCTGTCGTCCGACTCGCTGTTTACTGTTGTGTCCGTAGCAGGTTGGTACTGCTTCACCCATGTCGTGACCCACGGAGTGGCGACCGGCTGAGCCATCACCGCGACAACATCTGCAGAAGTGTTCGACATCGGGTAGCACGGCACCACGAGCGACCCATAGCCGCCTTTGTTGCAGGTCCCGTACGCCGGCTCGGCTTCTGAGTTCATCGTATGCACGGCGTAGACCAAGTACGAGTCGTTCGTGGTCGAGTCCTTCCAGCCGTGCACCATTCCCCGGATCTCCGGGATCATGTCCGGGTCGCCTCCGTCCGACCACATCGCGAGGTGAGAGCTCGCGTCCGAGTTGAAATCGTCCATCAAGCACTTGGCCGCTGTGAGCATCTGCGTCCCCGTGCAGAAATTGTTGGCGTTGTACGTGCTGTCGTCCGGCTCACTGCAGCTCAGGGCCGTGCACCCTGTCGTGTCAAACTCGACCTTGGACACGGCCAAGTTGGCCATGGACCTGCCTCCAAGCGTCCAAATCTGCACCGCGTCGTTCTCGGGCGAAATCACGTACCCAGCATCCCACAGCAGCGCTCGTTGAAGCAAACCCGGTAGGTTGTCGTACGCTACCTGCAAGGGTGAAAGTCGCGCCGTGACACTGGCCGGAACCGTGTTGGGCACCACCTTGTCGATCATTTCTCCTGCAGCGTGGCGTAAATAAAGTTGTCGTGCAATGTCGGACGTGGAGCCGTCGAACACGAACGAGTCGTTCGTTGGAAGCGCCGAGCCTGCCTGAGCCTCCGACGTGAAGCTCAAAGCCAATTCACGCCGCATGGCAGCAGAAGCGACTGCGCAGCTCAAAGTCTCCACCAAAATGACCGAAACGAATGTCAAGGCCGCGAGTCGGGGGCGACGTCGACGCGCCATGTTGCGTCTGTCCAAGTCCCAAACTGATCCAGCGTGGCGTCAACGGACCGAACGAGAGCAGGTTCGTTATTGGCAACTTCTTGGACACTGGCAGAGTATTTGGAACTGATCGAGCAATTGGCCACTTGCATGAGCCGTGTTATAATAACTAACCCACACACGTTGGGGAATGGCCCGCAAACGCACAATGCGAGTATCTATCAAACCCGTCCAGTTCAAAACGCATACCTGTCCATCGCGATGTATTATCCCGTGCATCGAAAGGCCTGAAACCATACTCGAAGCGCGTGAACACGGCTTTGGTGCTGCCTCCAAGACTCGATTAAGACACTGCTTTCGTTGAAATCAGTTGGGGGCCAGCGATTTGCTGGCGACGGCGAGAGACCATGACGCGATTGACCCCGACAGGCGTCTCCGCTCCATCGCGATTTGCTAAAACTTCTGGATCAACACCTCGGCGGTCGATCGCTCTTTTCAATCCACACAGGTTGCCTCGATCGGCACGAAAGATGACCCGCTCTTTCGCGTACGATAACCGTAGTGCTGAGTGGGCTCACCACCCACGCACAGCGATGGAAAACAGTTGATCAATTTCCTTTGATTGAAGCTTTGGTGGAGATACGGAGGCATCTTCGGATCGGGCTCGGATGTCCATCATCACGCCTGGTCTGTTTCGGCTAATGTCCTACAGACTTTTCGGATCGAAAGTGCTGCTGCCCGATCCATTTCGACGCCTTTCCAAGCTCTTTTCGCAGTTAAAGATGCCCGCTTGACGAGGTTCTACGCGGAAGGCTATCTCCGAATTCGAACTGCAACACGCTGTCGGCACACACGAAGGCGCCGTTGGACTGGTGCGTCCCTCACAGACGAAGTCGGAAATGCTATTTACATGTATTACGGTGTATGTTACCAGCACAAGTCATGTCTCCGTTTTTCGGGCGCCAACTTGCTGCTGTATGCCCTTGTGACCATCAACAACTGCCCAGTCGTTGACAACATTACTACCTGGCTTCACACTGTACGCGCCACGAGAGTGAAAAGCGCCTCTTATATCCATCGGGCTTTGGGGAACTTGCAGTCGCAATTTTTCATGGCCGCGACTTGAGCTCCTGGCCATGGTCATTGGCGTTCAGCTGGTGTTTGAGCAGACACTTGCGTCCAGCTGCCGAGTGCACACCGTGTTCAAGGCGACGTGAGCCACAGCTAGTAGGCTCGTCAACGCAACGTTGCATTGGTGCCACTGTGAACGGAAGCAAGCCTCGATTGACGACCTGCTGTAGCAATCAGGCTGAGAGCGCCCGCCACACATGTGCTCCATTATGAGGAGCGCTGGCGTCTTGACTGCCAGCTGGGCGGACATCGATAAGCTCGACCACCTCGCCTCACCTTGAGGTGTAGTCGTGCCGTCCTGATGCTGAGGGATACAACCAAGCGAAGCGACAGTAAAGGAGAAGGGGCGGTCGTAGTACGACGGACTTCGTACATCGTAGTCGTCGTCGATCTATCCGCCAAACCAACTTGTGTTCGGACTTGAGCGATGCATACAGGCTCATGGCGATCGTACGGACTGGTTGCTGTTGCAGTAGATTTCAATGGATGCAGCCAAACTCGTGTCAGTTCCAACCGTGGTGACCGACCGACTCGATCCTTTTCATATTGTTTTCAATGACCTACCCGGACTCGTCCAGCTTGCCAACAGACCGATCGAGCAGCAAACTTCACAAGAAAAATCACTGACAGGGACGACAAAACCAAACTAGACGCTCAAGATACTGCTCGGTCGAAACCATTTAAAGGGGAAGCGCCTTCCATATGAGAGTCTAGTCTTTGAGCTAGCCATTTCCAAAGGAGCGTCAGGAGAAGTTTGGATCTGTGCGTACAATGGGCAAAGCGTGGCAGCCAAAAGGTTTCAAAGATAACGAAGCAGAAGACGTGCACGCCTTCGCAGAAGAGATTGAGCTTAGCGTTAGTCTCGTCCATCCTCATATCGTCGAATGCATTGGTGTGGCGTGGAGCGGTCTCAATAACTTGGTGTCGAATTTTGTCCGGAAGGGAATCTACAGAGTTACATGCAAAAGAATCGAGATTCCTGTCGTGGGCTCGGGATAAAATTCACATGGCTGTTGGTATCGCTCGAGCTCTCAAATATTTGCACGCTTGTACGCCACCAGTAATTCATCCTGCCCTCAAGTTAAACAACATCGTGCTTACAGATAAACTGGAGTCTAAAGTAAATCGACTTTGGCGTGAGCCGCCGGCTTGTCGATCTCACCATGACGGCGGGTGTTGGTACGCCGTTGAAATCTAGGAAGGCAAGCGCTACACCGAGAAAGCAGACATTTATTTATTCGTTGGT
Source organism: Phytophthora foliorum (assembly GCA_024679135.1). NCBI lineage: Eukaryota > Oomycota > Peronosporomycetes > Peronosporales > Peronosporaceae > Phytophthora > Phytophthora foliorum. Next base: position 8,059 of record JAHWLE010000076.1, read on the forward strand.
GCGGAGCTTGATACAGGTAAAATCCCGTACTTCGATGCCGTGACGAAAGATGGCAAGAAGTACAAGCCTTTTCAGATTCTACAAGGTGTGATGGCAGGCCGATTACGCCCTAGTCTTGCGGGGCATTGTCCTACTCGGTATCAACGACTTGGGTCGGCATGGTTAGCGCACGATCCGTCTACATGTAGTTGTCCATCCGCACGAGAATTAGTGCACGAATTTGAAGGGGACAGTGGGGAATACGTGTATTCGTTTTGGTGTAGGGACTGTCAATGAAAGCGTATCACGAATAGTAAACGACATCTTCGCAAGCTTCTGCAAGTTAAGCAGACTCTTTTAAAATTTGTAGGATTTGGGCTGCAGTCGGGTGTCGGTCAGGATCCTGCTGGCAACATGCTACACCGATACGACGGATAGCCCGAGGGCATTCATCGGAAAATTTCGGACGCAACACTCCTGCCATCACGTCGGCCAGGATGTGGAACGGCTTCGGCTTCTTTCCGTCTTGTGTCAACGCATCGTGGTAAGGAATTTTGCCGGTGTCGAGCTCCGTTAGGATAACTCCAAATGAGTATACGTCTGCCTGCTCGGTGTATCGCTTGCCTTCGAGGATTTCGGGCGCCGTCCAGTATGGCGTGCCAACACCAGCAGTCATCGAGTATTCTTGACGGTCTCGACTCACACCAAAGCCAATGAGCTTGGGCTCCAATCTTTTCGTCAGCAGGATGTTTTTTGACTTCAGATCTCGGTGAATGAGTGGAGGCGTTCTACAATGCAAGTACTCAATCGCTCGCGTGATCCCAACCGCGATCTCCAGTTTGTCGTTCTTCCACGAAAGGAGGTCCGCATTCTTGCTCAAATACTCCTGCAAGTCTCCCATTGGGAAGTATTCTAGCACCATCACCAAATTGTTGAGAGAGTTCCACGCGACACCAAAAAATGACACAATGTTGGTGTGAACAAGGCGGGCACTTAGCTCGATCTCCTTCGCGAATTCTTCCACTTGTTCAGCACGATTGTTCTTCGTTTGTAACAGCTTCTTGATAGCAACCTGTGTACCTTCATACTCGCCAATCCATACTTCTCCGTTAGCTCCCTTTGACAGTGCTCGTTCATAGGTCAGAACCTCGTATGGAATGCGTTTTCCGATCAGGAACTCGCTACGGAGAAGGATTTTTAGCGTTTCGTTTGAACCCGAGCTGAAATCGTCTTCGTAGAGCGAACTTCGTTTCATTGCGTCGTCACGATTTCTGCGGGTAGCAGTCTCAGTGTCTTCAATAGTTCCCTCCGTGGATCGCCAAGGGGTGTCCTTACAAGCTTTATACATGCTGCTCGGGTATTCCTGAGGTGACTCAATCGAGCTGTTGTCAGCTCTGTTGCTGCGCCTCCGTTTGAAGAAAACAACTACCGACAATGACACAGACACCTGCAATGATCGGTGCAATCAGTACCAAGTTAAACTTGCTAGAACCCGTGCTGGCTACCGATGAATAATCTTCCACTAGCCATCGCGAGACCCAAGGGCTGCCCTGTACTTCCATTTTCTCGTTCATAACTTTGTCGTGGATCTTCGCTGTCGAGTAGCACGATAGCACCAGCGACCCGTAGCCACCATTCTCAGCGTCAGTGGGGCACTCACCCCACGCTGGTTCGTCGTCATTGTCTACCGTGTGTACAGCGAGAACGGTGTAGTGAATGACGCTGCCGCTGCTGTCGTCAATCCAATCGCGCTTTCTCACTCGTGGAATTGGAACAACCCCAGACCACCGGTGACCCACATTGAGCCGTGGATTTCTTTTGGGTCTGCGAAATCCTCCATGACACACCTGACAGCATTGAGCATCTGGGCACCATTGCAATAGTGGTTGCTCAGACTCGTGGCGTTGTCTGGCTGCGTGCAGTTCATCTCAACGCACCCGACCGCTTGAAACTGCACTAGTGGCACGGCGAGATCCGTCATGGAGTGCCCACCAAGTGTCCAAATCTGCAGGGCCTTATTGTCAAGCGTGACGCCAAAGCCCGAATCCCACAACAGTGCGCGTTGGGCGATGCCCGGCAGTTTATCCTACGCAAGATGAAGCTTATCAAGTCGATCTTGGAGAAGTTTGGGAATGGCAAAGTTGGTGATTTCTGGGACGTCTGCACCAGCTTGGGCACAGAGGTAAAGCTGTCTCGCCAAGTTGGAGTTGGTGCCGTCAAAGTCGAAGAATGTGTTGTTCGTGGGTAATTGTGCATCCTCGTACGAGGCAAGACGACGTCCGAAGGCAACCTCCATATTCCTGGTACGCTGTGCTCAGGACGAGGAAGAAGTTCAACTGAGGAGTCTTGAGGGCGAGGCAGATGCGGGCAGTGGTGGTTGCAGATGTATTGTTGGACGATAAAACAACCACTCAAATAGAGCACCAGCCCAGAACCAAAGCACCTGTCCGACCGTATTGCTCGACTTGCGAGCAGAAAGCTGAATATCTCGTTGGTGGAAGGATATCCTTGCGAAATTATAAACTATAGCCTATAGATACCTGAACTCAATGAAGGGGCCATGGGTTTCCAATAATTTCTCGACAACGACAACAGGCCTGTGGTATGATACGCAAGGAAGCAGGTATACTGTGAACTCCTTTCTCGCATCAAGGTGGCGAGGTAAAGTATGTGGACTCATATTTCGCTCTAGCGATGTTTACCAGGTCTGATAACTCCCAGACATTTGGTTGATAAGCATAATGAACTTATAACGTTATATCAAATTTTCGGGATGCCAGTCGGGGTCCTTCTCTCACGCCGAACTGCCAAGCATCAAGGCTGTTCTGGAATCCGAAAGCAGCCTTCGATAGATGATGTTTGGTATTAATAGTTTGTTCCCATTGGGTACCAGATCCTCAATGCGTCTCGATGCGTGGCTGATACCTTTGAAGATCCAGGTGCCGGGGACTTCTTGGGCATGATGTGGTCGACTGGAGGAGACCCGGACATGACCCCGGCGCTCCGGTTTCGAGACCACTCGTGGACGCAGGATGTCGAGGAATTCGGCGGGAACGTCACGTTCTCCGTCTACTCGGTGCACACAGTGTCGAGTTCAGAGAACCCAGCTTGGGATGTGTGTCCCTCGGGGTACGCCTCCCTGACGGTGCCCTGCCATAGACGAGATCAGTTCACGGACGAGTTCATGGCTGCGAACGCGACAAAACCGACTGGGAGTGCGTGGGTCACGACGTGGTTGCAACAAGAGTTTGCTCAAGATTCAGGTTTCGAGATGCTCCTGCTGATCCCGATCGTCCTGGGTGATGCTGCTGTGGTTGGGATCGTCTACTTCTTCTGGCGGTGCTAAAGCTTGACGCGAGCCAGTTGTCCTGGTGGAAGGATAAGCTTCACATGGCCATCGGAATCGCTCAAGCGCTGGAGTATCTACATGGTCGCACTCCTTCTCTCATTCATCGTGACCTGAAGTCGAGCAATATCCTGCTGACAGAAAAGTTGGAGCCAAAGTTGATCGACTTTGGCGTCAGTCGCGACCGGGCTGAATCCACCATGACAGGAGGCATCGGAACTCCCTACTGGACAGCCCCGGAAGTTCTCGTAGGCAAGCGCTACACAGAGCAAGCAGATATCTACTCTTTCGGCGTGATCTTGTCGGAGCTGGATACTGGGAAGTCTCCGTACTCCGACACTTTGACAGAGTGCGGTAGAATGCCAAAGCCATTCTACATTTTGCAGGATGTGATGGCGGGCAAGCTACGTCCAAGCTTCTCGCCGACTTGTCCTCTGCAGGTCTTACAACTTGGACTCTCGTGTTTGGCGATCGATCCTGTGAATCGTCCGACAGCACGAGAACTGGTGCAATGGCTTGAAACTAGTGGTGGAGAGGACCCACAACGCAATGACGCATAGCAAACGTATGAAATTGTTAAGTAACTTTATAATCTGTTGCAACGCTAATGCTCTAATGGCATCAGCTGTCAACTTTTACTCAGCCTCTTCCAGCATTCCCAGCACTTGCGTGGCTGTCGGACGTTTTGTCGGATCATGTTGGCAACATGCTACCCCAATACGCCGGATACGAGAAGGACAGTCCTCTGAAAAACTCGGACGCAACATACCTGCCATCACCTCCGTCAAGATCTGGAACGGCTTCGGCTTCTTGCCCTCAGCTGTCAACGCGTCATGGTAAGGGATTTTACAAGTGTCCAGCTCCGAGAGCACCACTCCGAAGGAATAAATGTCTGCCTGCTCCGTGTACCGCTTTCCCTCCAGGATTTCAGGTGCTGTCCAATACGGCGTACCGACCCCAGCCGTCATGGAATACTCCTGGCGATCGCGACTCACACCGAAGTCGATCAGCTTTGCTTCCAGTATTCTCGAAAGCAAAATGGTTTTCGACTTGAGGTCTCGGTGAATGAGCGGTGGGGATCGGGAGTGTAGATACTCCAGCGCTCGACTGACTCCGACTGCGATGTGGATCCTGTCCTTGGACCAAGACATCAAGTCGGTGTTCTTCACCAAGTACGCTTGTAGGTCTCCCATGGGGAAGAGCTCGAGTGCCATGACCAGGTTGTTGAGACTGTTCCAGGCGACCCCAATGAATGACACGATATTAGGATGAACGAGGCTCGCACTGAGTTCGATCTCTTGTGCGGATGACTCTACTTCGTCGGCCCGGTGTGCTTTGGCTTGTAACAATCTCTTGGTAGCAACTTGCTGGCCCTGGTACTCGCCCAACCACACCTCTCCGCATGCCCCCTTCGACAATGATTTTTTCAAGGTGAGGCTTTCGTACGGCAGGCGCTTTCCGCGCAAGAACTCGCGGTCAAGTAGGATTTTCAACGTGATGTTCGACCCGGAACCATAGTCGCTCGCTGAGCTACTGCTTGACAAGAACTTGATGGTCTTGTCAATGCCCCTGTGAGAAACGGACAGCGTGTCGTCCATAGTTGGTGCGAAGGACCCACAGGGGGCAAAATCGTTTTCTGGTGTTGCTTCGTCCTTGAAAGTCTGTGGACGGAAGGTCTCCAAGTAGATGAGCGAGTTCTCCAGATCGTCACTTTCAGTGGTCTCATGTCGCTTTCGCTTCACGTACACAAAAACCGCCACGAGACCGACAACGACGAGAACTCCAGCGAGGATTGGCACAAGGAGTACTTTGTTAAACGCCTCGCTGCGAGCTGTAGACGATACTTTACCTCCGCTCGAATAGTCCTCCACGAGCCACCGAGAGACCCAAGGAGTGCCTTCAACCACCTCCAACGCGTCTCTGACCCCGTTGGAGATGTTCGCGGTCGTGTAGCACGGCAGTACTAGCGACCCGTATCCGCCATTCTTACTTTTAGTAGGACACTCGCCGTACGTGGCTTCGTCATCTTCACCCACCGTGTGCACGGCAAAGACCGTGTAATGTTCACCACCGATCGTCCAGTCATGCTTGACAACTCTCGGAGTCGGAACCACCTCCGGGTTGCCGCCGGTCATCCACATGGCGAGGTGATAGAGCTATCATCTTCATAGTGGTCGACCACGCAACGGGCCGCATTCAACATCTGCAGTCCGTTGCAGTAGAGGTTGCTCAAGCTCATCCTCTCGTCTGGCTGCGTGCAGTTCATCTCTACACACCCGACCACCTGGAATTGCTCCAGTGGCACGGCCAGGTCCGTCATGGAGTGGCCGCCGTGCGTCCAGATCTGCACGGGCTTATTGGTGGGCGAGATGCCAAAGCCAGAGTCCCACAACAACGCGCGTTGAGCGATGCCCGACAGCTCGTCCAACTCGAGATCGAGGTCGTCGAGGCGCTGTTGCACGCCGTCGGGTACCTCAAAGTTGGTGAATTGTGGTACCTCCGCGACCAGCCTTGTCGCGGAGGTACAGCTGTCTGGCCAGGTCCGAGTTGGTGCCGTCGAAGCGGAAGAACGTGTCGTTCGTGGGGAGCACCGCGTCCATGTATGAGAGTCGACGGCCAAAACTCATGGCGGTAGGCGAGGCTGCGAGGAGAATGGACTTCACTGTGCTGCTCACTGCTCGTTTCACGACAGGCAGAAGCCAGCACCACGCATGCCACGTAGCGACCACCGTTCAGTGAACCGCTGAGTAACGACTAGTGCATCGGAGCCCGTGCCACCGGACAATCCGTTTCGCAGCTTCCGCCCGTGCACATTAGCAGCGTGTATGAGGTTCTAGCACTTGTCAAGAGGTTCTCCAGCTGTGGTACGGTATTAAAATGCATGTGATGGTCCATGAAGCACACAACAAATGCTTGCCTGGCTCAGCCTGTAACCAGCCTCCCCGCTGCCTGAAGTTCAGGCTTGAACATACTGCTGAAATGGATGCAGAGGAAGTCGGTACCACGCTTCGAACAGCAGACGATTAGTCTCCGTGCAAAGCCTCGTCGAGCGTCCACCCGATGGGTTCAGCTTGTGATATCTCTGTCAGGCGCCCCGTTACAGCGTCGACTGCCATTGATTTTCCAGCAGTCGGGCCACCGGGCCACTTGACCATTTCGAGATTCGCCGCATCCGTCGCAAACATGCGCTTCACTGCGTTCGCGGCAGCGACTTGGAGTGTCGCAGTCGCTCAAACCGTCACGTTCCGAAGTCTGGAGGAGACGTCTCTCACCTCCACCGCTTTCGTCTTCAATGGGTCGAATTCCGACATTGCGCAGCAGCTCTACATCCGCCACCAGGCCGGTGATACCGGAGACCAAGTCACCTTGACGTCGGTTCCGACCGCGGTGACCGACCGTCTTGACCCGCTCAACGTCGACTTCGCCACCCTCCCCGGCCTCGTCCAGCGTGCGGTACTTTGGGACACTGGGTTCGTCATCGCGCCGGGCAATATTCCGGTCCAGGTCTACCCCAAGAACAACCGCAGCATGGCCGACATCGCCGTGCAAAAGTACGAGGTCCTGAACGTGCAGTGCACGGTGAAAAACTGCTCTCAACCAAACGGTGAGGACGGCTACTACTCCCGCTACTGCACGGGCTACCAAATGCTCAACACTTCGCACTGCGTCATCGACGTGTTCGAAGACTCGGGCGCCGGCACGTACCTGGGCAATATGTGGGCGGCAGGTGGGGACCCCGACACGGTCCCCGAGATCGAAGTGCGAGACCACTCGTGGTCCGACTACTTCAACGACGTCATGACGGACTTCTCCGTCTACGTGGTGCATACCATGGCGAGCACCGATGAACCGGCGTGGGATACTTGTCCTGCCGACGGTGGATACACGTCCCCACTGAGTGTGCCTTGCCACCGGAGGGACCAGTTCTCGGACGAGTTCATGGCTGCCAACACGACGGTACCGACGGGCAGTGCCTGGGTCACAACGTGGCTGGAAAATGAGTTCGCAGAGGATTCCGGCTTCGACAAGATCCTCCTGATCCCCATCATCCTGGGAGTCTTTGTAGTGCTTGGTGGGCTCGGATGGTTCGGCTGGAAACGGCGAGCCAAGACGAACGCGCACAAGTCGACGTCGGCAGTGTACGAGCTGGAAGCCGAGCAATACGTGGCGGTGGCTACCCCCGAGTTGTCTCTGCGCCCCATGACGACGCAGGGCTCCACCATCTCCAGTAGCCACTACGAGAGTGCCGGCTCCAACAAGACGCTCAAGGTTTTGCTTGGCAGCGAGCACCTCCGGGGAAAACGGATCCCGTTCGAGACTCTGGTCTTTGAACGAGCGTTGTCCAAGGGCGCGTCCGGAGAAGTCTGGATGTGTGAGTACAAGGGACAAAAAGTGGCAGCCAAGAGACTGCTGCAGACCAAGGAGCAGAAGGCCGAGCACGTCCAAGCATTCGCTGAGGAGATCGACCTCAGCGCCAGTCTTGTGCACCCGCACATTGTCCAGTTCATTGGGGTGGCGTGGAACAGTCTCAACAACTTGGTCTTGGTGCTCGAGTTCTTCCCCAAGGGGAACCTACAGAACTACCTGCAAACGAACGGAGACCTGCTGTCCTGGGCGAGGGACAAGATCCACATGGCTATTGGAGTAGCTCAAGCGCTCGAGTACTTGCACGGTCGCAAACCGCCTCTCATCCACCGTGACCTCAAGTCGAACAACATCCTGCTGACAGAAACGTTGGAGCCCAAGCTCATCGACTTTGGCGTGAGTCGTGACACGGTGGACAACACCATGACGGCCGGTGTCGGAACGCCGTACTGGACGGCCCCGGAGATCCTGGAAGGAAAGCGCTACACGGAGCAGGCGGACATTTACTCGTTCGGCGTGGTGCTCACGGAGCTGGACACGTGCAAAATCCCCTATTCGAATGCTGCCACGGAAAGCGGAGGCAAACCCAAGCCGTTCCAGATCCTGCAGGACGTGATGGCAGGGAAGTTGCGTCCCAGTTTCTCCGAGGACTGCCCCCCACGGATCAAACGGGTTGGATTGCGGTGTCTGGCCATTGATCCGACCGATCGCCCGACGGCACGGGAGTTGGTTCAAGAGCTCGAGGGCAGTGGGAACTAAGTAAATCGCTCTGTAGCAGCTGAAGCGACAACAGTGTAAGAGTCAATACCAGTTCCCATGTCCATCATGGCGTCCACCAATTCTGGCCTGTAGTGCGAGCATGTATCACTAGTTGAAGTGGTGGGAAATTTCCTGCGTTTCGTGGCTGATGGAAATTCAGTTTTTGCGTCCACGGTCTCTGATACACTCGCGATATACACACAAGTCGCTGCCCCAGGTCCATTTCGCATTTTCCAGTGCTCTGCAGCAATCATGAAGCGGACATCGCGCACTTTCGTCATTTTTGTGGGAATGCTGTTGTCGGTGCAATTTTGCAAGGCTTGGAATCATATCGACTCGTGTGGTGATGGATCCGACGAGACTGCGAGAACTCGCGTGCCAACTCCTTCACCGTCAGGATCAATCTCACCAGTACCAGAAGATCCCGTGTCCGGTTCGCGATCAAAATCGAGTGGATCGTCGTTTTCCTCTTCCTCCGGTGGACATTCGAGGACGTGTGATTGCTCGACTCCATCGACATTACTATCAGAATTAAGCACTTCGGAGTCCGAAGACTCTAGCTCGATTGCATTTGATGGTATGATTTCGGATATTGCACGGCGGCTCTACATGCGCTACGAAGCAGGGGATGAAGTCCATCAGATGGCGTTGAATGCAGTCCCAGACGTTGTTCAGCGGAGGTTGGGCAACTTTTCACTAGAATTTGACGATCTCCCGGGGTTGATTCAGCGCGCTGTCCTCTGGGACTCTGGATTCCTTGTCACTGCCGATGATCTCGCAGTGCAGGTATGGACCTTCGACAACCGAAGTATGGCGGAGATTTCGGTGTCAGTGGCCCAGTTCAATGGCACTGGTTGTCAGGCACTGCCGTGTTCTCAAGCGAACGGCGATTTGTTCCAGACGTATTCGAGTTGCAGTAGCGGACCAACGCAGATTTTGGCAGCCTCAAAGTGCATAATGGAGGTGTTTGAGAGCAACTCAAGCTCAAACGAGACTCTGTGGTCTACCGGTGGTGGTGACTCGAGTACCGTTCCCGAGATACGTGCCGTCAAAAACGTGGGAACCACTGAGTGCGGATGCGAGTACACAGTCTATTCAATTAGCACGAATGCAGCAGCATCTACGTCTAGTCAATGTGAAAGCTCCGGGTCGCCGGTTATACCGTGCTATGGGAACGATAGCGTCCCAGAGGCGATTAAAGCGCGGATGACTACGCCGAAAGGCGAAGAATGGGTCACAGGGTGGATCTTGGACTATGGACACTCCAAGACGCCAAAGGAATCGTCAGGATCTTCAAATCAAAGTTCATCATCTACGACAACAGAGACCGGGGAAGGAGGCAGCGGAGGCTTCAATTGGTGGTGGTTGCTACTCATCTTGCTGATCCTCCTCCTGCTGATTATTGCAACAATTGTTGCATGCCGTCACTGCCATCGGTTAAGTCGCTTCAACTCGCCGCCCAACAACACCACGTACATCTTCGTCGGAGGGCGTATGTGGGCCGTGGAAGATGAAAGTCACAGTCGAGGAGCCACTTACTGGCTCCGATTTGCGAATTGGTGCAGGAAAACGTTCAATTTCTTTGACTAGAACTCTTGAAAGATGTTGAATCTTGGATGACGACATTAGAAATGATTCAGGTTATTTGTTTTTTTGTTGTATTGTGCGTTCTAGTACTCGAAATTGGATCGAGTGATTCTCCTCCGTACGAAACTAGTTCGATAATGACCAACCGCTAGCTGAAGAAACAGTTAAAGGAACCTCCGCACACCTCCTGCAACCGGAGCTTTTAGAGTTGTAACCCATCACGTGAGCAATTCGATTGTTTCGATCGCCCACGACATCCGGGATTGACAATACCGGATTCAAAAGACAAATGCCGTACGTTGCGCAGTTCCGGGACAAGTATTCCTGAAGAACCCAACTGGAAAACAACCACCGAATCGCAACCATGTCCTCGGATCACGAAAAAGTGGCTCCATGAACCAGCTCCAGGTTCCCAAGGCGGCAAGTCGGAGGAAATGCGGTCGTGGTCGAGTCCGAACCTTCGGCCCCGTGGGTCGAGAGCACGACGGTGGAGTTTCCAAAAGACTTACCCACGCAGGATAAATACAAGGAGCCGCTGATTTACGTTCGAAAGTGCTACCCTGTGTACTACCAATTGGTAATGAACCTGCTATTCAGCGGAAACTGCAAGACCGACGCGGAAATTGTGACGGTCACTGGCGCACCAGGTGAGACGTTGGCCTTTCGTCATCTTCGACTGTCATTTTGAGCTTTCTGACTCTTGTTGTGGCGTAGGAACTGGAAAGTCTTTCTTCTTCGCCTACTTCTTCAAACGCTACAGCTTCGAACACCCACTCGTCACTGTGATCACGGCCTCGTTCGGGGAGATAGAAGAAAAGGGGACTCGGATGACGAAGGTGGTCGTGTGGAGAGGCGGCCAAGTTGTTCGGATGACTAAGAAAACCTCGGCGATGGAAGACCTCATAGAGGAAGCAGAGGAACAAGGAGCGGCGGATGGAGTTCTTCATCTGTACGATGGATCACCTGGCATATGCCCAGTGGATATTCGACTGATCTGTTTCATGAGTCCAAGCTCGGCATCGTCTCAATTCGTGCGTTGAACGAGGTTGCAAATTTTGCCTTCTCCATCATACGATCAAGTTCATATTCATACTTTCCTGGCAAATGGTCGGCCTTTAGAAAAATGTCGGTAGTGGGTGACACCTTTTTCGGACTTGATTGTGCGGAGTCCATCGTCGCCTTGCGTTGAGTTTACTTCCACAGTCGCAATCAATTCCACTTTCATTTTTGCCATCAACGCCACGATGTCAGGCTCCAGCTCTAGTGGGTCCTTATCGGCGCATGGCAGTATCGATAGCGATTTCAATGTGGGGTTGCTTGTTCCGATCATTGGCGTGACCGTACTACTTCTCTTCGGTGGTGTGAGCTGTTGCTGGATGCACTGGCAGTGGAATAAGTCTGGACGGAAGGGCGAAGACCCCAACAACTACAGAAACCACACTGTCACGATCTCGTTCTCTCAGTTAGACCGGTCGAGCGACATCAGCGACGCTGTGGATTCTCGGACAATGCAATCGGTTCGCCAAACCAGCGGAGAAGACACTTTCAACGATCGTTCAAATGGACGCCGAGATGCCTACGAATTGGGCTCGGACTCAGGGCCGACCTACACTTCGAAAATCCTTCAGGAAGACCGACACCTGGAACAAAAGCGGATCCCTTACGAGGAAGTCAAGCTGCGAGCGAGGTTGACCAAAAGTCAAGCTCGAGAAGTTCGACTTGGCGAGTACGAGAACCAGCAGGTTGTCGTCAAGCGTCTTCTGAAGACCAAACGTTCGCAGATCCTCCACATCCATGAGTTCGTGTACCAGATCCAGCTTCGCTCGACGCTGGATCATCCAAACATCGTCGCACTTGTCGGTGTAGCGTGGACTAACGTGACGGACGTGATGATGGTCATGGAGCACGTTCCGCGAGGGGACTTGGAGTCGTACTTGGACCGTTGCGGCGAGTACATTTCATGGGAGCGCGGCAAGTATCGCCTTGCAATCGGCATCGCTCGGGCATTGGCGTACCTCCACAGGCAGCGAACTCCAGTCGTTCACCGCGATTTACGAGCGGCCAACGTGCTTCTCACGGAGACGATGCAGGCGAAACTTACGGGCTTCGACTCGTGCGGTCTGAACGAGGACAGTCACTGCTGCCACGTGACCGGTGCCCCATTTTGGTCAGCGCCAGAGGTTTTACGAGGCGAAAGGCTCACTACCAAGTCTGACGTGTACGCGTTCGGGGTGTTGCTCACGGAGCTCGATACAGCGAAAGTTCCGTTTCACGACGCGTTGTCGCCCATCGGCACGACACTCAAACCGATTCAGATCCTGAACGAGGTCATGCAAGGAACGTTGCGTCCGAGCTTTAGTCCAGACTGTCCTCGACGTGTTCGAGTGGTCGGCGTCGGATGTTACCAACAGGACCCAAGTCGGCGTCCTACTGTCGATCAACTATTGAGACTGCTGGTAGCATGATATCCGGCCTCCACTGCATCTCCGTAGTTTCAACCTTCACCACTAATGGGTGCCTTCCAATGGGTGCCTTCCAAAACCCCTCTCAAAGGTCGCACATTAAAAGTTTAATCGGGAGGAATCGTTTGGTGAGACCACTTTTTGGTCGCATCAAACAATTATAATACGACTCTTAACCGGCAACGTGATTAAACGCGTGACTGATCTCCACTATACCCGAAGGTCGCGTTCGAGCAACCACTTTGGTGCGCATTAAACCGATTCGTAATTTAAATAAATTACCCGATTAAAAGTGACAAAACGGTTTGGTCCCTTCTAAAAAACTTTTATCGAAATTTTTTTTATCACTGTTTTGAGGACCTCACTTGCCTGATAAAAAACACGACCTAAATCGGGCTCGAAAAACAACTACCGAAACCATAACAAAACGAAAATTGCGGTTGGTAGTTTCTGTCACGTTTAGTATAACTGACTTGATTTAACTATGCAACATGGAGTGAGACCATTGGTAGACGGACAAAATTCATCACAGAATCTCTAAATATAAAGATCCACCCCCCTTTCGCTGCAACTCCGTCGCAGGCACTTGCACGCGTCCTGCAGACAGAGAACGAGCATGGGAGAAGCTCAGCTGTTGGTGCTGATCGTTGCCTCGCGTGCTCAACGTAGAGCTGTGGATACTCTTAGAGAACTTCGGCGGCGGCTACATGCCGAAAGGCGAAGCTGGGAGTGGATGCGCGCCGTGCGAATGCGGCACTACGTCACTCTTCACTGTCTGAGGAGCCCTGACGACTCTCCATGGATGGAGACATGGTTGTACGGGACAGACACCAATTTCCTCAACATCACAAGCCTGACAAGGTACGCAAGTCTTTGCATCTTATTTGAACGCTGTAGTGCTCATCTGCTCGTCTGTGTTACTGCGTGTAAGAGCCTCCTTTTGCAACCTGCTGCTGCTGGAGTATAGATTTCACTCTCAGGAAATATACTGACGCTGTCATGCGATGGTATTGTACTCAGGTCCAACAACCTTCGGAGGTGGATGTCCAGAACGCCCTCTATAACGGTTGGCTACACAGTGTTTTCGTGACAGAGACATTGTGTTTTTTTCTGCTGATGGCCTTATCGTATGGGCCAAACATAACTGTCCTGGAAGCTGGAATGATGGAGACACGAGTCTCGAATTTCGCCAAAAGCTGCTGGATCGCAGGCTAAACCCTGACAGCCGTTATGGTGTAGTGGCGGATAGCGCCTTCCCCTGCGGAGACGATATGACTGGACGCATCATGACCCCACTCAAGGAGGGCGACCTGGGCCGCCTCGTGCCTCGGTACGCCGCGTTGCTAAGTCGTTGTCCGCTGCTATTACCTCTATCCGTCAGTCGGCCGAGTGGGAATGGGATCTGTGGAGAAGATCTATCACGAACGCTTTCGGCGATGCCGTAAAGAAGCATCTGCTCGGGTGTGGAGAAGTTTTTATAGCCGCTTCTACGACCGCGCTGTTCAGAGCCATAACGACAAATCACATAAGTCTCAGTTAGAATATACCATGGCGACCACGGCGGTGGAGGCTAGCTACAGACCCTCGACATAGACTCCCGGAATCGCCTGCTTCTTCCGCCCAGAGAGGAAAAGGAAAATGATCCCGCATCTCAGTTCGAAAAACCTTAAGTCGGTGCAAACATTGATTTTTTGTATACAGAACGACAACATTATAAAACCTCGCTCAAAGATCGCTACACCCAACTGACACATGGATGCTGTATGTCAAACTGCATGAATCGCTCGAATTCGTGTCTGGGGAAGGAGCTGGAGTCGGAGGGGGAAGTATAATCTTGACTCACGGCGGTGTGACTGCGTTGGGCAGATGCTGGATGTCTCGATGCTGACATCTCCACCATCCGCACCGACACACGAACCAAAGCTTGTCGCCGTAGGAGACCGTCACCTCTTCACCAGGAAACACATCTCGAATGGTGACAGCCACAACAGTAAGATCTCGACCAGTCTGGACCTCATGGAATCGCGCAGCAGGATTGCACGAATGATTCATGAGCCGGAGCTTACCCCCAGCACGCAACGCGTCGATGCCCACATACTTATTCCCAATGGTCTTCGTCTTAAGGTGCATGCGATACCCCTCGTTCACGGGGCCGTTCTTGCACGGAGGACCAAAGAGCTGCAAGTGTCCAAAGTACTCTCCGATGACCTCGCCGGCAGGAATAGGAGCCGAGGCAGTCAAGCCTCGCATACCGGTGCGCATGTTCCGACTGACAACCAATGCTGGGCTCTCACGTAGAGAATTCCCACACATACCCCCGAAAGAGCAATTACGCCGGGTGCAGAACCGTCCACTTCGGGCGTTCAGACACTTGGACGCGTTGCAACGTAGGTCGCAGTCGCATCCGGCTCCTCCTCGGAATCCAGAACCGACATTGGGGAACTTCCAATTCCATGGATTGTATTGAACTTGCACATATCTCGCTTCGTCAGGCCATACTTCCGGTTGCCAATCATCCCTGGCCGAACCGAGTGCGGTGTCACTCACCACCACGAACCCAGGAGAACTACCGGGAGAAAACGGCGTTGAAACACGACTTCCAGAAGGTGCCGGACGCTTGGAAGAGAGGGGAGACCCTCGAGGAGGAGTTGAGACTGGCAGTACAGACGTCATCCTCGACTCGGGTGCATGCTCACGTGGATGCGTGGCAATCAACGCCAAAGCCTCTGAATCGTATCCATCAGATTCGAAACACTCGGCGTACCAGACAGGGACAGGTCGGCTCCCGGTGTATCGGTACTGGTGCAGCCCGCAAGGACTCGCGTTCTGTGGGGTCCATGGGGCGACGGTAGGCGTTTGCGAGCTTCTACTACTCTGTGGAGTCCACGGAGCGATCGTAGAAGTCTGGGAACTTCTGGCAAGCGGCGAGCTCGGGGTCAACGATTCAGGATCCAAAATCGCGGGAGTGGATGGCAACGACGGCTCCGTGATAGTCAACTGACTTGATCGGGGACCACAGTGCCTGAGCAAGAGTACTCAGAGGCCAGTTCAAACTCCGACAGCGACTGCACTTGGATTGTAGCAGCTTCGATTACGAGGGTGTGGGCGAACACCAGTCCAGAACGTAGCCACGGCCAAGAAGTGTTTGCGGTCGGCGAGAACGAACCCCGCTTAGGGCGTTTAGGGGGTGATGCCGCCCAATTATGTTTGCGCTTGGGAGAAGCGGAAGGCCTCAGGTTGGTTGAAGCATTGAGAATAGAACCTTGATTCTTTTGTGAAGAGTGCGCGTACTCAGGCTTCTGCCTTTTAGAGGCTCTAGCCTCCGCGGGCTCCGCAGAGCTGTTGGAGGTGCGTCGTCAGCATCGCGACGACGCTTGTCAAGGAGCAGCGACTGCACACAACAAAAGGCGGGAGGAATTAGCTCCACTCTCACAGAGGAATTAGACATTAAGCGCACCGACCAAACCTTCTTCGTTGCCATGGTGCAGACTGGAACTTAGAGAGGGATGGCGCTAAAGAAGAGAGAGAGTAGAGTCAAGATTTGATATCGTGAGCATGAACAAGTTGTTAGTATACGAACGGATGTAAAGCTCGCTGTCTTCTTCAGGAGGCGGCTGATTTCGAAATGAACAGCCCTCACGCAAAGCGGGATTCGCGCGCGAATTTCGCGCCGAACGACGCTTGAAGATCGCGGATCTTCGATTTAAAAGAATCTCTACATCAGGGTGTGGTTATATTCCATACTGATGTCAAGACCTTTTTTAATGCGGTTGCTAAATAGAGGTGGGATTAAAGGCGGGATTAAACAGTTTAAGGAATTGTTTGATATGACCATATTCTGATCACATCAAACAATTCGTTTTTTATCACGACGTTTTATGATGGGTTTAATCCCCCTAGCCCTAGTTATAAAGTCTTTTTATAGGGGTTTTGACAGGCACCCACTAGTGCCGTCTCCTTTCCTTATCAATCATACAGGCATTGGGGGCATGTGGTTCATTTTGGTTACGGGCCAAAGGCATGAGGTTCCTTGCTTGAAGAGCAAGGTGCCGAATGGCAGCCCTATTGGGATGACGGAATGAATCACAGCCCCCACGCCGCCAATAAGCAGGGAAGGTGACAACATGTGCACTTACTCAAGAAGCTGAATTGTCCGGCTGAACACTGATGAAGTTGGCCATGCGTTCTGGGAGTCGCGATAGAACTCCTTCCAATGCGGCATCGTCTTGGCTACAGTGTCGATCATCGCCGTTGCTAGACGCCGGCAGGCGAAACTCGAATACCGAGACCCTCGGGCACGTACGCTCCACGTGTGGGAGGCGCAGCCTGTCGTAGGCAATCCGGACGATTCGGTCAGGCGAGATCCGTGGAGAGCGATATGTGAGCTCCTGCCGGTAGCGTGACGAGTGATCACGACTGTTGTGCCTTGATTCACCGCGTAGGAATTAGCCGCAGACTCGATCAGCCGCGAGTGCCGAACTTGGCACAGCAGGTGAGGAGCCCTGATCGTGTCGGGTAAGCGAGAAGCCCCCCAGATGAAAATCGAGTGTCCCGGCGGGGGCAGGTCGACGAATGCGAAAGTTCAAAACGCTGTCCAGCATACCGTCGTTCGGTCTCACCGAGTACTGATGTTTCGGTGGGCGATGTTCGCCGTGGATTCACGTTGCTTGATAATGAACATGCATACCGGACCGCCTCCCAGGGAACTTAAAGTTGATCTTGGTTCTTAAATTTGTGAGCGTGCCGCAAGCTTGGACATTGAAGTGGCTGACCAACGGTCGTGCTGCTTGCGTGGCTTGCTCTGGTCGCAAGCTGAGGACCGAAGCGTGGCCTGCTCACTGTGACCTCCGAATCGAAATGAACCACGACTACAGCGGGGAACTCTGCCTGCACAGGACGCAAGTCGCTTTGGGGCTGGCCTAAACCCCGGTAGTCTTATCAGTGCCTCTTGAGTCTTGTCCGATGCAACCGGCGTTGTCCGTCCTCAAGATAGACTGGCCTGGGCGTTGAACGTTGAATGCCTTCCTGACTCAGGAAAACTCATTATCCGCTTGTTCCGTTCGCTGCGTTCACTGCACGCGGATAATACACCATCGTGTAACCAAGTTCACTGCATGTATATCGCTACTTTCTGACCAAATAGGTTCATGCCGTTGGGTTCATGTCGGTTGTGGTCGTTCATCGCTGAGTTACTGCCAACTTGGCCGTTATACGAGTTGTATGCCCAGACGCGGCAGAAAAACTCGCCGTCATGAGCCCAGCTCTTCAGTTGAGAATTTGCGTCGGTTTAGACAAATAGTTTTGCAAGATGCAATTGCGACGGGAACTTGTAGACTCGTGGGCTCCAACCGGGAGCTTCAGATACGATGGAAGCACGTCTGACCTCGCTCTACAGCTTTTCACGCTTTCTCAAGCAGGAGGAGAGGTGATCGCCCAGTTGAGCCTGACCTCGATACCGGATACCGTCACGTCGAGACTCGCCGACGTGAATGTGGCGTTCAGCGACTTGGACGGTTTTGCACAACGCGCAGTGCTTTGGGACAGCGGGTTCGCCGTGACGTCCGACAATGAGGCCAAGCAGATCAAGACGCTTAACGGCCTCTCGATGGCGGAGATCGCACTGACGCTGGAAGAGTACGAGGCGACCACGTGCACACCGTTCGAGTGCACTCAGCCGGACGGCACGACGGCCTACAACAACAACCAGTGCTCGGGCTCCGATATGGTGACTGGGGTCAAGTGTGTAGCTGAGGAGTTCGACATGACCGACTCGGGTCTGGCCATGTGGTCGATCGGTGGCGACTCCAGCACGATCCCGGAGATCGAGCTTGTGAAGCACACGTGGACGGACAGCACCTCCGGCACAGACTACAAGCTGTATGCAGTGCACACGCAGAGCTCAGATTCGGAACGGAAGTACGGTGGCTGCCCTAGCACCGAGAGTTATGGTTACTTGAACATCCCGTGCTACGGAGCGGATGACGTTCCTAGCAGCTACGAGGTGACAGAGCCAACTCCAACGGACTGGGTCACGTCGTGGATGAAAACGTACTCGACTGCCACTGTCCAAACTTCCTCGTCAACGGGCTCAAGCCACAGTTCTTCAATATCCGGTACAAATTCGCAAGTCGTGGACGATTCTGGATCCAGCAGTGCAGGAGAGCACACTGGCACCAATGTGGCTTTGCTTGGTGGGGCTGTCGGTGGTGGATTGTGTCTACTGGTTGTCGCTGTTCTCCTTGGTCTATTCGTTGCGGGTCGACGCAGAAAACGATCGGAATCGGACAACGAGAGAAGTCCTAAAGTTGTTGAACACGTCGAGATGGTCTCACCCCGCGGGGAATATGAGCCGCGACCAACGATTTCTACGCATCCACGCTCGACTCTCGATGATTCTCAACCGCGCTCTGGGGTTACCCTTCCTTCCTCGGACGATTCATGGCCAAACCTCGGAACAGACAGAGACATCATACCACCACAGCAGCAACATCATGCGAGCCGTCGAATACCGTCTCCTGCAGCTCAACCTCCACTCTACGACGGTGAGTTTCACAAACCGAGACAAGACTTTGCTGCTCGTCCGCCGAGACAATCAGCTCCTGGACGAACAGTGCAATCGATGTCTTACCAGGAAAGCGTCCGCGCCTTTGGATTGGATGTCGCTGCTCCGCCGCCGTACGAGGAAGCTGTACGCAATAGCAGATCGAGCAACCAGTCTATACCTGCGCCCACACCTGTCAGTGTTGAGGAAATTCGTGGCCTAGGGCCTGAGAACGCGCTGCGAGTACTAGTAGCAGACCCCAATGTACTCCGCAGACGTATCCAGCTTGATCAACTGCAAGCCGAGCGGCAGCTTCCCATGACGACGCTACAGACCGATTCATACATTGCTCGCTACAAAGGTCAGCAAGTGTTGGTCAAGCGGCTTGCATCAAGCCAGGATGTTAACGTCGCTGCCGTCGAGGATCTCGCTATTGAGATCCAGCAGCGTGCGCGTCTCAAGCATAAAAATCTTGTGCTGTTCGTCTGCGCCGGCTGGACTTCAGCTCTCGACCTGACCATGGTCGTCGAGTTCATCTCTCACGGAACTCTAAGAGCGTATTTGGACCAACACAAGGGCAGCATGAGAACTTGGACGCCCCAGAAGACGTCGATCACTGCTGGGATTGCTCGAGCGCTCGCTTATCTGCACAGACAGACCCCAGCATACATCCACCATGCGCTTTGTGCCAAGAATGTACTGCTGACGGACAAACTGGAGGCAAAGCTGGCAAACTGCGGGTCGACCGAGACGAATCCTTCTATCGGAGCGAAGCAAAGAAATCGTCAGGCCTTGTGGATCGCGCCTGAAGTGCTCAAAGGTGCGCCCTATTCTCCTGCAGCTGACATCTTCTCGTTTGGGGTGCTTCTAGCCGAGTTGGACACTTGTGAGTCTCCCTACTTCGACACTCGATCTCCGAACGGAAGCACCCTCGATCAAGAAGCGGTGCTAGCTCTAGTGACCGAAGGAAGGTTGCGGTCAAGTTTCAGCGCTGAGTGCCCGAAGTTTATCCGCCAGCTAGGCGTGGCGTGCTGCCAGCAGGACCCAGAGAAGCGTCTTACTGCGCAGCAAATTGTCCAGCTCCTGGAAGGACAGTAAGCACGTCACTTTACTATCAAGGCAAGTAGATTAGATGGAAGTCTCATCTTTATGCGAGTATGTTTACCATGTCCAATGGAGCTGGTCGTGCTTGAGAAGCACCTGCACAGGTACATCTTGATTTGTTTAGTCGACCAAACATCAATCGACATATGCAAGAACTCTCTGCTCGCAATCTCACCCTCTGTCACCAAGTATTATGGCGATGTCAGTCAGAGCGAGCTAGGGGATAAGAACACCATGTTGAGCTGTACGTTTGAGTAGTCGGTTCAGGTTCTAGCGGAGCTCAGCCCGCGATTGCACGGCATTGGCGCTCGTTGGAGCCTTGGCCATTCTCGTAGCGACTCGCCCGGCTGGAAATGGTGCGCAAACAGCAAAACGAATGTGTTCTGCTTGGACGATGTGTTTTATGGTGAACTCACACTGAGTGCTCCTTGTGTGTGTCTGTGCAGTCAGAACCTACTCCACTGGAGCGGGCGCGAAAGCTGCAGGGGCTTATCGGTTCCCTAGTGAATTCGGTGCTTGGTGGTGGCGATACTACCGAGTCGACCACTCCGGCTCCTACTACTGGAACGCCTACACCAACTACTAGAACGCCTGCACCAACTACTAGAACGCCTGCACCAACTACTGGAACACCGGCACCGACAACTCGAACATCGGTTCCTGTTACAAGGACCCCTGCACCAACCTCGAAGAAGCCTGTGACTAATACGCCCCAACCTACAACCGCTTTTCCAACGCCCACTTCGTCACAGACACTGGAACCCACGCCATCCAGTACACCAGAGCCCACCCTCGAGCCGAGCAGTTCGAGCAGTGGATCCTTATTAACGGAGGCGCCGGAGACTGCGACCCCCACCATAGAAACAAATGCTACATCCGCAGACACCTTCTCGTCATCGTCACACGCAGATATTACTCCAGAGGCATCATCCGGTAGCATTGGTGGCAGTGCAGAAGACTGGAACACTGGAACCTCACGACTTGGGGACGGATCGGGCTCAAGTCAAGTTGTCGAAATTGTTGCCGACTCACCAGGTACGTTCGCTGTTCATGCTCGATTATCATTTTTTTTTTTTTCACTTACCCTTGTGAACTCCTTACCACCTTGTAGCAGTGAATACTTGGATGATCATTGCAATAACGTTGGGAGCCGTGGCTGCTGTACTGCTTTGCATTGGCTTTTTCGCTTGGTGTGTTAGGCGCAAAATGCGTGAGGGTGGCGATACGCGCTCACCTTCGTTCCAGCGTCACCTCATGATCAGCGACCCCGAAAAAGTGTCCGACGATACGGTCAACACTCGCCTCGACACTTCATCCACCGGCCCCTACACCGGAGGACCACGGCAGGAAAAAGGAGGATATTCTGCGTCATTCCTCACAGCGGCCCAAGGCAGTATGTGGGAAGACGACACGATCACAGCAATGCGCATACCGCTCGAGAAACTCACGAAAGGTAAATTGCTGAACAAAGGAGGCTACGGCATGGTATATCGCGGCTCTTATCGCGGAGAACCAGTCGCCATCAAGACGCTATTGCCTGAGTCGAGGAAAACTCTCCGAGATATCAATGCCTTCCTGTCCGAAATCAAGATGATGGCAGCGCTGGAACATCCACGTATCGTACGATTAGTCGGCGTGGCCTGGGACTCGCTCGTGGATCTTTGCTGTGTATCTGAGTACATGGAGGGTGGAGATCTCCGATCACTGCTCAACTACGTCGAATACCAAGAGCGCCGACCTCATGGTTTCGATCTGGAGAAGGCACGTATTGCGTTGCACGTTGCCCACGCTCTGACGTATCTACATTCGCTAGACCCTTTGGTGCTTCACCGAGACCTGAAATCGAAGAATATCCTGCTAGATGAAAACCGGGACGCCAAGGTCACCGACTTCGGTGTGTCTCGAGAAAGTAGCGACCGAACAATGACTGCTGGTGTCGGCACGTCCTTGTGGATGGCTCCGGAGGTCATGATGGGGGAGCGGTACGGCTCCAGTGCAGACATTTTCTCGTTTGGTGTCGTTTTGTCTGAGCTGGACTCTCATGTGCTGCCGTACGCAGCAGCAAAGGAGACCGATTCGGGTCGCGTGATCCCAGACACTGCGTTGCTGCAGCTTGTGTCGCTGGGGCTCCTTCGAATTGAATTTTCCCCACACGCACCGCAGGCTCTAATCGACTTGGCTCATGCGTGTGTGGACCTCGATCCTGAAGCTAGACCCAATGCAGGCGAAGTGCTGTACCAACTGCAGCTCATTATGAACATGTACGAGAACGCCACGCTATAAGATTTTTTTCTCGACAGGATGGAGCCAACAACTTGTGGAAGTGAAGCGTATAGTGATTTTAGTGTGGATGTCTTGAGTGTGTTCAGGCGATAAGCTGTCGTAACAAAGCACTCGTCTTAGTCGTCATAGAGGTTGACCGCGTTGCTCACGACTTTCAATCTCGCAGCTACTAAGTCAGTCTGTCAGCCAGAAGTTTAGATAGGCAACAAGACCATGGGAATGGCGACAAACAGCTTTTACTGAGACCAGTAAGAGCCGCTACATTGTCATAAAGACAAACGTTGCGATCTCAAGTTGACCAGCATAACGGCTAGTCGAGGCAGTCGCAGAACTAGATCGGTGTCCAAGGTGACGGGATGCACGAATCTCTTATCAGTAGCGCTGTAGATACGATCGCCGATGCAGCCAAAGTTACAGCAGATACGTTGACAGGCTCATCGACCTCGTCCTCCATATCAACAACGACTTCAAGCCAGAGTGGATCAAGTTCCTCAGCCTCTTCAGTCGCAGCAGCCACAGCTTCTCCAGCGCGAAGAACCGACACCTCGGCCTCGAATTCCTCTGGTACGTCGGACACTCAGACACCGACAGTAACTGCGACTTCACCAGCGCAAAACACTGTCGCTCCGACTTCGAATTCCTCTGGTACGTCGGACGCGCCAAGTGCTGTGGGTAGTTTACCATTTGGGGATGTCTCCCTGCCTTACGATAGAGACGCATCGTCAGCAGCGGGGTCAATGATCGGTAGTATCGGAGTCAACGATCAAAGTGATCGGAGCTCCGGTTACGGCAGCAGCAACAGCGCTGTTTCCAGTGACAGCGCTGGTCAATCCGGAAATGAAAGTCAAGGTGCGTTGTTGATAACTCGACTGCTCAGTTCTCTTGTAGGCTGACTCTCTGATTTCCGTAGGCATGAACTCAGAGGCTGCCATCGCCATTACGCTGTCGTGTGTAGTTGTTCTTGTGGGGCTGCTGGTCTTATGGTACGGTCGACACCAGCGCTGGTTTCGCAAATCAGTGGCTTCGACTCCTCCGAGTGTGTACATGACGGCAGGAAACCTTCCTTCTGGAGCTCAGCCGCCCGTGATAGGACTGCTGTCTCCATTCCACACCAAGAACTTGGAAAGTAGCGCCTCCTCCAACTCGTCGGCGATGCCAATCGCGATGTGGGAAGACGAAGACATCACCACAATGCGTATACCCTTCGAGAAGCTCACTACGACAAAACTCATTAGCTATGGCGGGCACGGCCAAGTGTATCTCGGCACCTACCGCGGCGAGCACGTGGCGATCAAGCGACTGCTCCCTGAGAAGAGGAAGAAGTTGCATGAAGTGAAAGGCTTCCTCGCGGAGATCAAGATGATGGCGAGGGTGGACCATCCTCGCATCGTGCGCTTCATCGGTGTGGCCTGGGACTCGCTCACGGATCTGTGCGCCGTGTCCGAATACATGAATGGTGGCGACTTGCACTCGCTGCTCAAGCGCTTTGAGGATGCCAAGAGGCCGCATGGATTCGACTTTGACAAGGCTCGGATTGCACTTCAGGTAGGTCAGGCGCTGTCCTACTTGCACTCCCTCGACCCGATCGTGCTTCATCGCGACCTCAAGTCCATGAACATCTTACTTACGTCCGAGCTGGAAGCCAAGGTCACGGATTTCGGGGTGTCAAGACAGTGGAGTGTGGACACCATGACTGCCGGCGTGGGGACTGCGCTGTGGATGGCACCCGAAGTCATGATGGGGGAGCACTACGACGCTAGCGCCGACATTTTCTCGTTCGGCATCGTGCTCTCGGAATTGGACTCGCACCTGCCCCCGTACCGGGAGATGTGGTCGTTGAACGGACAGAAGGTTTCGGATACCGCGATACTCGAGATGGTCTCCTCCGGTCAACTACGCATCAAGTTCTCGGCCAACGCCCCACGAGAACTCGTAGAACTGGGTCACGCATGCGTGGATTCGGACCCAGCAGCGCGTCCGAGTGCCAACGAGGTGCTGTACCGACTGCAAGTCATCCTCCGGATGTACGAGGCATACACGATCTGACAAGCAAGTCTTAGCACGTAGATGCGGTCATAGCATGAGTCTTCCGACAACATTTGTGTCGTTTGTGGCCCTCCTTGCCTTGCGCACAGCTTTCGGTTCACAACAGTACCTTGACCGGTGAGACCTTGCCGAAATTTTCCGCTGTCTCCGATGCAGATAACTTAGATCTTGTTGGCACAACGTAAGGACTCGTCATGCGATCGCGGCCGTCAGCAACGATAGAGACCGGACTTGCAAACCAAGATTGCGAGTTGGTTGACCGAAGCCTCGTCTCTTCGGGATGCTACTGCGACCAGTTGAAGCCCTTGCGTGGCATGGCACTAAACTTTGTTCACAGACCAAGTCAGAGATTGGTTTGCTCCGAACGGTGATATTGCCCAGGGAAGCGTGTCGTGGATGTGTGGCTGAGGAGTGTCTGTGCGTTTAGATCGTATCAGAAGCGGTATTGCTTGCTAGTCGCGACGTAGCTCGCCACTTTCAAAGCACTTTTGCTGCTCTGACGAGATGAAGGAATCGCTAATTGGGTCCGTTGTAAGCACGGTGACCGGGACAGTCGAATCTACTGCCAATGCATTAGCAGGAACCAGCAGCAGCACAGAAGCAGTGTCTTCGCATCCATCCGTGATGTCGACCCCAGGAACGACCACACCGACGCCGAAAAGCACCACGACAACGCCATCCGTTACCACCACATCTGCTCCTGCAAGCACCACCGCCACGCCGGCTTCCACCACGTCCGCGCCGGCGTCAACGACCTCCATACCCAGCTCGACCACTTCATCGCCCTCGACTACAACTGCGACACCGACTTCAGATTTGAGCGGCGCTTCTAGCGAGGCCGATACGACATCGTCGCCTATTTCATCGACGCAAGCACCGGCGGCATCGAGTTCGACTGGCGCACCAAGTACGACCGAAATTGCCAGCAATGACGACACCAGGATGTCTGCCTCAAGCGACAGCGGCTCAAGCTCGGCACAACCTCGCAGGACCCAGGACCAAAGCTACGTCACCATTGTAGTGGGCAGCCAAAGCGGTTCTAGCAACAGTCAAGGAGATGGAGAAGCTGGGGTTACCAACGCCACCAATACAGGGACCAGCACTGTCACTGTTCTTGGCCTCGTGCTGGGTGCGCTGGGAGCACTACTTGTAATTGTTCTCCTGGTAAGCTGGTGCTTGCGGCGAAGGCGGCGACAGCGGATGAGCTCGATCGACCACGTAAGGCTTGGGGCGACAGGGAATCTTCCCGTCTTCAACACTCGAGGCACCGAGCGGTTCGAGACGTCGTCGACTTCCGTGTCGTTCGGCCCATTCCACACTGCCCAAGCGGACAGTATGACATCGGGCGGAACGGGGCGCTCTGGCTTGTGGGATGACGAGGTGATCACTGCCATGCGGATCCCAATGGAAAAGCTCACGACGACAGCGCTGCTGAGCTCCGGCGGCTACGGTGAAGTCTACCGCGGTCTTTATCGCGAGGAGCCCGTTGCCATCAAAGTCCTGCTCTCTGAAAAGCAGAAGGACCTCGGTCAGATCAACGCCTTCCTGGGCGAGATCAAGATGATGGCGACAATCGACCATCCGTGTATCGTGCAATTCCATGGCGTAGCTTGGGACTCGCTTTCAGATCTGTCGGCCGTGATGGAGTTCATGGAGGGAGGCGATCTGCGCTCTCTGCTCGACCGGTTCGAGCAGGAGCAGCGACCTCGAGGTTTCGACCTTGACAAGGCACGAATCGCCCTCCAAACGGCCCAGGCGTTGACCTACCTCCACTCGCTCGACCCGAAGGTGCTGCACCGCGACCTCAAGTCGAGGAACATCTTGCTGTCATCCGAACTGGATGCCAAGCTCTCGGACTTTGGGGTCGCCCGCAAATACAACTTCAGCAGTATGACTGCCGCGGTGGGCACGTCGCTCTGGATGGCCCCCGAGGTCATGCTGGGTGACCGGTACGACCCCAGCGCCGACATTTTCTCGTTCGGCGTCGTGCTCTCGGAATTGGACTCGCACCTGTACCCGTACACGGAAGCTCGAATGACAAACAGCGGCCAACGGGTACCCGACGCAGCACTGCTGCAGCTCGTGGCAATGGGTCGCGTGAGTGTCGAGTTCTCGATCAACGCACCGATGATGTTAGCGGACCTGGGGCGCGCGTGCGTGAGGTTGAACCCAACCGCTCGCCCCAGCGCCAGCGAAGTGCACTACCAGTTGCAGCTACTACTGCAATCTTTCGAGTTGTACACGCTGTAGAATTTCTAGCAGAGGCAGGCCGTAGACCGGCTTGCATTGAATGTCACGCATCGTACATGTAATCCAGTCGGAGCAAGATTGGGTTGCCACCGCCACCGAAAACTTTCAAAAGCGCCGGTAAACGTCGCGGTGGTCGTGCGGCGCTCCATGCGGCTCAGGATGTTGCTACGGATGTGATCCGTGCATAGACTTCGACACTTTGAAGCAAATCGGCATGCTGATTAGCGTCGTTGACACGGGCCG
Source organism: Phytophthora foliorum (assembly GCA_024679135.1). Classification (NCBI taxonomy): domain Eukaryota; phylum Oomycota; class Peronosporomycetes; order Peronosporales; family Peronosporaceae; genus Phytophthora; species Phytophthora foliorum. The sequence goes on from JAHWLE010000076.1 coordinate 35,024, forward strand.
GCCGCACTTTCCAATGTCGCTTCTGCCATGCAGGAAGCCCCCCCCTTTCATAGACCAGTTCGGAACTCGCAGGTCGCCTCATAAGCAGTGTGCTGGGGTTAACTTCCGACGGGGAGGAAGGAGCGTATCTTGTCCCCACCGAACTCGACCAGGCTTGTTTAGCGTCGATAGCACCATGTCACTCTTCAGCACGGCAGCGGGCGTAGTCACCGATACAGCGGATACCTTGACGGGCACCTCTAGTACCCCCACCCCGACGACGGCCACCCCTACTCCAACGACTAGGACACCCACACCCACGACTAGGACGCCCACACCCACGACCAGGACGCCCACACCCACGACCAGGACGCCCACACCCACGACTCGGACACCGACTCCCACCACTGCTACCCCCGTGTCGACGACTGCACCACCAGCGGCGACTACAGAAACCCCGACAACTACTTCATCGGTATCGACGAGCACAACGTCCACACCTACCTCCACGACCATAGTCACAACTGCAGAAACAACGGCAACTTCTACATCAGCACCCGCTTCCAGTTCCAGTTCGAGCTCTGCGACGGAGGCGACGGCAGCTCCTGCTTCTGCAACCGCGAACGCGAATGCATCGACGACGGTAGTCATTCAGGTGGATTCCCATTCCAGTGATAGCGATGCATCGTCGGGCCTCACCACCGTCGAAAGCAGTGGCGGTGAGTTTTGAAGCATCGGTGCTCGATCCAATTGGTTCCGTTGACTTACATCATTTGTTGTCATTCATCAGGTACGAGCACGGGAGCCGTCATCGGCATTGTCGCTGGTGCAGTGTTTGCAGTTCTCCTGATCGCGGGTGTCGCCTTTTGGATCTACCGCCGCAAGAAACAGAAAATGACCCCGAGATCGCCTTCGTTCGATGCCTCCTACGCCATAGCGCCCGTCACCCTCCCGGCGGCCCACGCTATCGCGTTGGAAAGCTTGACTCCATCACCAGAGATCACCATTCACAACCTCAACAACTTCGACCGAACGGTCAACCTAGACAGCACCGCGAACCTCGATTCTACACTGCGTCTCGAGAGCAGCGCGGCATCAGTCAAGAGCCACAAGTCCAGCAAGTCGAGCTCCAGTTTGTGGGAGGACGAAGCGATCACGGCAGCGCGTATCCCGATGGAGAAGCTTATTCGCAAGGAGTTGATCAGTGAAGGTGGCCACGGGGCGGTCTACCACGGTCTGTATCGAGGCGAGTGCGTCGCGATCAAGGTCTTGTTACCCGAGAAGAGGAAGGACATGCGTCAGATCAACATCTTCCTCTCCGAGATCAAGATGATGGCGACCGTCGAGCACCCTCGGATCATTCGGTTCGTCGGCGTGGCGTGGGACGCGCTCAGTGATCTCTGCGCAGTGTCCGAGTTCATGGAGGGCGGAGACTTGTTTTCGCTGCTGAGGCGCTTCGACCGCGTGGAACACCGCGCGCGAGGCTTCGACGTCGACAAGGCCAAAATCGCGCTGCATGTGGCGCAGGCGCTGACGTACTTGCACTCGCTGGAACCAGTGGTTCTCCACCGCGACCTCAAGTCCATGAACATCCTCCTCAACTCGGACGGGGACGCAAAGCTCACGGACTTTGGCGTCTCGCGCAAGTGGACGGTGGACACTATGACGGCCGGCGTGGGCACGCGACGATGGATGGCACCCGAGGTCATGATGGGCAAACGCTACGACACGAGCGCCGACATCTTCTCGTTCGGTGTCGTGCTCTCGGAGCTGGACTCGCACCAGCCTCCGTACGCGAGTGCGATCGCCACCATCACGTCCGAGTCAGGCGAGAAGGTGACGGAGACGGCGCTGATGGAGATGGTGGCCATGGGCCGCGTCCGAATCGACTTCTCTGCGAACGCGCCGTCGGCTCTCGTGAGCTTGGGTCACGCCTGCGTCAACTTGGACCCGAACTCCCGCCCCAGCGCCGGCGAGGTGCACTACCAGCTGCAGATGATCCTGCGCAGGTACCAGAAGTACACGCTATAGTATCATCAGCAACAACAAATTGGCAAGTAGCTCGGTAACAAGCCACTAGACCCCCACCCACCTCGACTGCAGCAGCAAGCCGGCGTACAAAAGTAACATCAACTTGACTCAATTTCTTCTCCCTGTATCAAAACCTAGTTACACCGAACGCACCCCTATTCCGACGGATATTCGGAAAACCTTGATTATCCAGGATAGCTTTTTCGGTGCAGCGTATGGAGAAGAACAGTAGCGCAAGCTCGAGGCTCTTCGCGCGCGAGGTCTCTCAGCTCACAGGAAGCAAAAGTAAATAATAATAAAAACTAAAAGTCAACGTATTAATTGATTCAAAAAACTAAATTAAAAAAATACTAGTTGAGCAGTATAGGGACGATTGCCCAAAATTATGTGTATGCACACAGTTTTGGGTTGTGTGCACTGTTTCAGGCGACGACCCATTATAAAGGTAAGAGTTGTATTCGGCTAATTCGGACCTTTATAAGGTTTGTAAGGGGTCATAAGACCGAAGGCTTGAGCTGAACCCCCCCCGGAATTTCTCTATTTTTGGACGTTTGCTATTTAGTATTTTCCACCCTCGTTCTGTAATAATGAGCTGTAGTTATTTTTTCAAAGCTTTTTGCGTCACTTTAATTATATAATCTTATCAGTTGTTTGCGTGACGACCCGCTTGGAGCTGTGATTTACTATGCCTTTTCGCTTTGGTAGACTTGGTCCGGCGGTTCATCTTGTGCGCTGTCGTCAATTGGTTCAACAGATAGCAGGATAGCGATGTCTCGCGTTCCAAGCGGGTTTGTAACGCCTTCAGTTCGGTCTTGAATGTGACGATCTCTTGGCATTGCTGCGCTTGACATCTCTTGCATTTTTCCTCCCACGAATGACTCGTTACGAACCGGGCACCCGCTTCAAGTTCCCACTGCTCCTTCAATGCAGATTGAAGTAGTCCGACCAACATTGGCTCTTTATCCTTTAGAACCTCAACGTGACCTTTAAATGTCGGAAAGTGCCGGCTGTTTGTTAGGCTTTTGTAGTCCACCGCTCGCTTCTCGATTAGGGCGGATCGGTAGCGATACGCTAGCAGCATAAGCTGGCTATCGGAGAGCTTAAAAGGCTCTGATTTCAAACGCCGTCCATTTTGGCGCTTGTCACCCTTTTCTCTGTTCAACTTCTTCTTGAGTGCCATACAAGCTTCTTTAACGTCCGTGACGGTCAGAGTGGATCCCATCGGTTGTGGGACTGTGCTAAATATGTGATCCACAGGTATCGGAGCGTGTCGACCTGTTGTCATTATTTCACTTGCCCCAGCAGTCGTCAAATCTGAACCTTCTGGCTTCGCTTTAGTAGAATTAGTAGACAGCGTTCTGATAGCATTTTGTGAGATGCTCTGGGGTTCTGGATGCGTCATCTCTGTGTCACGGAGTAGGGTTTTCCGCGCTGTTGTCGCTTTGGCAATAGTCGTTTGGCTTGCTGGCGCCTTCATGGACCTCCAGGATTCGTTCAGCCTCACAGGAACAGGTTGGATATGATCGTCCGAAGCGTCACCAGATTGGCCGCACAGTTGTCCCGTGAAATCCGTCGTAGCAATTGCTTCATATATTATCTCGTCATGCGAGACAAAGCCGTCGCTACAAGCTTCTCCCGGCATATTGATCGTACCCTTTCCCGTTGGGGACGCACCCAGATCGAGCCGCGTGCACTTAGAAGGACCTATAAGCACCTCAGAGCCTTCACACGCTCGCTTCGTTGCCTTGGAGGTAGTGCTTCCCATCGCGTTGTGTGGGTTGATTTATTGATAGCAGATCATTAACTGAAAGGTCGTAACAACACCCATGTTTTACTACGACTACGACTCCAACAGCAATTGCTCGTAGAACCTCTAATGGACTCGCGAGGAGTTGAGGAACATGAAAGTATATGGGTTTAATTTACGTTATATGACAAGCAGCATTTATGTTTTACGATAGACGGAGGGGTGTTCGTCAATCAATTTCTCTTGATTCCTGATCATTATTATGTATGGCTATTCCTCGTACGCGCTGCTACTGTCAGGTATATTGTGTAGGACCAAGCACACGCAGTTGATGTCCGGTTGTGTGAGCTCGCCGGAAGCATGGTTTACATGTGCTGCTTTGACTTCCAGTCATGGAACCGAGCAGCTTCAGCGGCAGGAATATACGGAGGCAACGCTACTACGTTAACGAGACGCTGTATTTCACTTGCTGTTGATTCAGACGGCTTGAATATCTCGAGATAAGACCGGGTGATTTCTTCTGTGAGTGTCAGTCCACTGCAAGACCGAGCGTCTAATGCTACACAGAGCAGGCATTTGCCATATCTACAGAACAATGATGATGACTTGCGTCACTCAAGAAGGGGCCGGAAAAGAAGACATATCCGAGTGTCGTATGCGTTTAGCGGGATAATCCAAATTAATCATTTGCAAAAAGATAAACGGAGTTTGTACAGGGGAGATATTTACGCCGGGGGAACGGAGGCGGCCGCCATTATCGAGATGTGGATGGCCGTGTCGAAGCCGCGGCGTGATCAAGACACGCTATCGAGGTTTTGCTGCAAGCGCCGAGCAGAGAACATCTTTGGAATGCCGAGCAGAGAACATCTTTGGAATGGGTACGCACTTCGTAGATACCGTGAAACGAGCAACTTCTGAAACGGCGAGTCTATCAGTATGTGATCTGCAACTTCGCTATTGTGTTAGCGATGCTGTAATACTCGTTAGTTCATTCAGTGGCGCTATCCCGCAGGTGTCGATAGCCGAAGGAGAGTAGCGCAATATATCTAGTGAAGTCGTAGGTTGTTGGCTAAGATCATGAATTGAGCGTGTGTGATTTGTTAAAGGTAACTCTGCAAATGTACGAGCTTCGAGCGATGATATAGCGGCAATATTTTCTACTCGTTCTTTCGTGTTCTGTGTCTGGATTGGATCACGCGAAACTGGCGTTGAGTGGGCGTATCATTGTTGCGCAACTCGTCCATGAAAATTGCTGTTGAGCATCACAGGTATGTCGTATTGCCACATATATGTCGTAACTTTCTGCTTCAATGCTGACTTCTAACTGCGTACGTCGTAACTTAATAGGTTTGAAATGTACGCGGGCAAGCGTGATTCTAGCAGTGGAACCAGCTCAAGCGATCACAAGACAGGAGCCGCGGCAGTCGTTCTAAACTTGAAGATCGTACTCGGCACCAATACCCGGCACCCGTGGCACTTGGTCGTTGTCGACCGCTTCTACTCGTCAATCCTGCTTGGGATCGATCTCCTTGGCATGAGCGTGTACGCGATTGGCACCATTATGACTTATCGACTTGGGTTTGATAAAAAACATTATAGAGAAGCGAAAGTCACGGCCGGCATCTATCCCCCGCGGAACCTTCACGTTTTCTCGCTCAATCGCCGTTCCAAATATGGTAGTGCTCCACTGGTGGGATCACAAGCCGGTACACTACCTGTGCACGGGGTCGGTGATGGCGGGGTCGACAATCAACAGAAATGTCAAACGGGTGGGCTCGATTACGGTGTCGTGTCCGGCAGCTGTGAACGACTATCAACGCTGGATGGGCGGAGTTGATGTGCACGACCAACTCCGCCTACAAACGTTCTCGCTGCAGACGTCTACCAAGTTCAGAAAGTATTATAAGAGCTTGTTCCTGGGCTTTGTCGATCTGGCGTTGGTGAACGCCTACATTTCATACAAGGAGGCGGCAAGACTCGCAGGGACTATACCTATGACACGTGGAAATTGGTACATTGTCCTTCAGAATCAGCTTCTGCAGTTCAAAGCTGACGATTTCGCCGGTGTAGTTGTAACGCCGCCACCCAGCAACCAGAAGCGGAAACGTACACCAGTCCGACTCACGCATGCACTCGAGCAGTCTGAAGACTGGGTGGCCGTCAGTGGCGTTCAAAAGCGTCGTCAGCGTTCCTGTAAGGTATGCGCTCTCTTACGTACAAACCAAAAAAAGAAGTCATTTGTGACGACGTTCTTCTGCGAGCGCTGCTCCGTTGACGACGCCAAATGCTGGCTCTGTAACAAGATTCGTCACGAATACAAGGGCAGAGCAAAAACCTGCTTCGCGATTTGGCATGACGACTTTAACTGTGGCCAAGCAATTCTAGCTACCTTGGGCAAGAAGGTGATTTTGCGGCGCCCTGGAAAAGAAGCTGGAAAAAGGAAAAAGACGCGCCGAGAACTCCAGCTTTACGACGGAGATGCCGATGACGAGGAAGGTGAAATCGGAAGTGGCAACGACCCACCACTCCTTCGTCAAAGGAGAACACCGCTGGTAGAGACCAGCCAGCCAGAAATCGCTGCTGGAGCTTGTCTACAATCGGGCAGAGTTTCCAAAGTTTATCGCGTGTGCGGTCGGCCTCGTTGTCTACAAAGTGCAAGTCTCGTAAGATGTCCTGGCATCGGTTCCGCCCCATGAATCGACCGAAGGTTCCTGCAGGAACAGCGCCATCCTCGGACATCGACCAGTGCGCTGCGAAGCGACGCTTCTGTGGGCACAGCTTACGTGCGATGAGAAGACCTATGACATGCAATATATCATGGATCTCGTGCGCAAAGCTTGCTTTCAATCGCCGACGGATCTGCGTGAACGTCTCGCGAGGACGATCGCCCTGCTTCCCTAGAATAGCTCGCGCGCGCCGGTCGACTTGTTGTTGACTGTACCGGTTTGTCTTGACATTGATCGTGACCCACAACGACTTCGGCATAAAGTACAGGAAGGTAAGGAGTGGCGAGTGGCAAAGGGCATGTAACTCAAGCACCGGCCGAGCATCTTCCATGCATAGACCGGAGTACGCGGGCACGCCTTCCTCAAACGCCGACGATACGGAAGTCCACTTCATGGCACGTAATGCAGCCGCCCGCTGCTCGACGCCACGCTTGCAGAGTGCGTCGTTGCCGATTTGAAGCGACGTGATAAACGCCTCGTCCAACTCCACAGCGTCGTTCTCGGACGCAACGTCCTCATCGTCACTAGGGGCCCCAGCGCCGTTGTAGTTTTCATCCTCTTCATCGATATCTTCCCCGTCACTCTCTCCCGAACTGAAGCTTTCATAAGCGCTCATGTTCTCGTCATCTGGAACGAAGTTGATGTCTTTCTTTACTTGGCCTCGGGGCCGTAGCACACGCCCTGTCGGTGCGGCAGGAGCTTCGTTTTGCTCAACCTCGCTCTCGACACCTGATGCTTCCGGCAGCAGCTGCAGGCTTGTGGCTGCATCTTGCTGCAATTCCGCAGCTTGTAACGTACTCGGCGACAAATCAAATGCCCTCTGCACTGCCGCCTGTGAGAGCTCAACGTCCGACCCGCTGGAGGCCCCAAACAACTCATCCAGGGTATACTGGAATAGCTGAGCACTTGTATCGATCTGCGATGCTCGAATATCGGCGCCCGCTATGTCCTCACCGGCAGCGATCGCATCCTCCACGCTCTCGCTCGCATCCTCCACGCTCTTGTTCCCGTCCTCCACGCTCTCACTCCCGTCCTTTACGATCTCACTCCCGTCCCACACGCTCTCGCTTCCGACCTCCACGCTCTTGCTCCCGTCCTCCATGCTCTCGTTATTGGCTAACATCCCCGACTCTATCGCATGCACCACGACAGCGTCCTCCCCAATAAACACATTAGCGCCATCCGGACTAACAACGTATCTCCAGTCTTTTTGGATCCCCCTTGGCCGCTTAGCGGTCCAGCCTACCGCACGCAGTTGGCGCCAGAAATGGCCGAAGTCGATGTCGCGTGCGACGGCGGCAACGGCGGCGATCTTCGCACAGGGGCTTGACCGGATGCGCGCCATCCTGCAAATTCTGGAGTGGTTCCGTCTTCCTTCATGCACTCCCTCTTCCTTCCCGCAATTCCTCCGTCTCTCCTTCCCGCACCCTATCCCTGACCTGTTTCTGAAGTTTCCTCACTGACCTCTTCATCTTATATTTTGGAAATGACTTGATTAAATTATTGCTCGAGCCATTTTCTATTGTTGCTCTCTCAATGCCGTATAATACGACATTGATTTTTGGTGAAGTCGTAACTTATGACGTCGGGAGCCAAGGGGTTAAGTCTCTCAACCACGGTACTTTTGGTCCAGTTCTGGTCGGATCATTGCCACGTAGCAAATCGCCCAGTGTCCGAGGCAGACGCCAGCACTTCCTAGTCCTCCCTCCATTGAACATGAGAGTCTCTCGCATGAGCTTGGACCTGCTGTTGTCAGGGGCGGAGCCAGACCAAAATAGCAGG
>JAHWLE010000077.1:0-43195 GCA_024679135.1 Phytophthora foliorum
GTGAACGACGTCTTCTGCCACGCCAAAGGGCTGCAGGTGTGCGCGCTCGGCAGCGTGGCCGAAGCCAGACATATTTTCCCGCTACAGGAGTGGCCCGTGGACTCGGACCGCGCGCCCGGGCGGAGGATCACGACAAGCTGCGAAGGGTTCAAGGACTCGGTGCAGCTCTGGGGCTACCAGGACAAGATGGCGCTGTGCAGGCTGTGCGGGAACATTACCGAGGAGGAGCAGCAGCTGCAGGACAAGTACGGCAAGCGCCACACGGCCGAGGTGCTGGCGGCTGTGCAGCTGCTGAGCATTGGGGAGCTCCAGTGGTGCGGCGAGTATCTGACCGTGCGACGACCAGACCACGACGTGGGCCACTCGCCGTATTGGAAACACAGGAGGGAGTTCCAGGCGCTGCTCGTGTACGACACCCCGCCCTGCAGCATTTTCTTGGCCGTGAGAGTGCTCCAACTGCTGGAAGTGGTGGCCAGCGCGTGCTGCCTGGCGCTCGTGCGCTGGAGTTGGGCGCTCGGGACGCTCAAGACGGTGGAAATCAGTGGCAAAGGAGGCAAACTGGACATCGTGACGTGAGGGACAGAGGTGACTGTATATAGCGGAGGCATGTAGACGACGCTAGCGAAGTGCTTGTAATTTATCAAAGCTCATTGACACTGTGCTGTCGAGAGTTGGCACGTGTCGTGTCCAGTTTGCTGGAGGAAAACTCCTACTACAACTGGACATCGAGGGCACCGGCAGATTGATGTGAACTACAGAGAGATTGAAATGCACACCGCTCATGGCAATCGCTTTATCTACCGTCCATAATGCGCTATGAATGGGAATTTTGAGGCGGGTCGCCACTTTTGCTGAGAGAGTGGAAGTTGAAATGGCGAAAGCGAACATCTTCAACCTTCGAGTGGGCCATGAGCATGGGGTCTAACGTTACTTCGCTTATCAGCACCCTTCCGACTGGACGCCTTCCAAAACTAACTTAAACTTGACATAGAGTGTTTCTCTACATTTGTCTCTAAATATAAATTGTGCAGAGGTCGCGATATGTGAGAGGTCGCCGATATGTACCCAAGTTGCTATATAAGAGTTATACTATAATGAAATCCAGTCTATTTTAATTCAGTTGCTCAATTAGAGGGTTAAGCGACCCTTCGTCTACCCAGACGGTTTTTTCGTCCGAATAAATATTAATCTTCTTAAATATACGTATGCAGCCAATTACGATAGTTTTGGTAGGCGTCCAGTGGACGCCTACCAAAAGACGCCTGCCGAATATACATTAGTCGACCGCTTTACATGCAGCAGATATGCCTCGACTTAAACTCGCATAAATCCTCGGTGACACAGATTTCGTCTCGATAAGCTGCCCTAGCCCTAGAAGTATGCCGTGTGGCCATATTAAAGGTTTATCTTGTTATTTGTATACTTTATGTAGACCATCACTCCTTCATATGCGTCCTTCATTCTGCTGGGCATATATCTTCCGACAGATCGAAAAGCTGCTCACTTTCAAATCGGCGGCCGAAGCAGCGAAGATGACTGGAGCTCCAATTTGAAGGGTACGTTCGCGGCTGGCAACATGCACGTACTACTTGCTGTCCACTAATCTAATGACCATGCGCAGACACTATGGTGCATCTGACCCACTCTACACTGCACTGGAAGCGTCGCTGTATCAGCGACACCTCCAACGACGACGAGAACACGCCACCGAACATCGCGTCCGGTCCGCGGCAAGATGGACGCGGCAGCGATACGGGCACGGCGACTCCTCCGTGGCTTTCGCCTGGCCAAAGCAAGCGCCAGGCCCCGCGCGAGACGAACGCAGCACCGACCACGGACACGCCACCTTCGCCGCAGGCGTCCCCGCCGTACTCTTCATCCCGCGCCAGCCCAACGACGTCCTCACCGATCCATTTGGAGTCGCCGCCTCGTACACCACCGCGTCCAAGTCCGACCAGAGGTCCTCACCGTCGCCGAAACGAACGTCGGTCTCGTCGAGAAGCTGCAGCTCCGTACTCGCGACCGCTGCCTCTGCGTCCTGATCGTCGCGCCAGCCACCCGCGTGCACCACGAGCATCTGATGCGGTTCGGACGCAGACGCAACGAACGACATCGCGGACTCGTGACGATTTTGTGCCGGCACGGTGGCCGTGCCGCGTGATCCATCTGCGCGAGCAGTACAACCCGCTCGCCGTTGTATTTCCTGCAGTCCCGCATTTTGGGTGGTGTGACTGCCCGACGCCGTGTAGAGTGGACTCCTGCCGGAACTCCCTCGTGCACTTGTACTGCAATGTGAATTGTTGCCCGTACGACGGGTTGTGCGGCAACGGGCTTGTGGAGTCGTCGAAGTTGTTTTTGGGGAAGAACGTGCGCACAAAATCGCTGGGCGTGGTTGCTGCGGAGTACATCGACACCGGTGAGGTGCTGAGGCAATACCTCGGCGAGATGGAGCACGTAAGTGCTTCTCGTTCGCAGCGACCTCGCAATACTGGGTACCAACTGGTTCTAAAGCAGCGCCCGGAGCGACCGAGCTGGCCTGTGGAAGTCGCGATCAACGCCGAGAAGATGGGAGGTCTGATGAGGTTTGTTAACCACTCGTGCAAACCCGTGGCCAAGTTCGTCGAGATTGCCAACGGCCGACGGACCACCGTGGCCGTGGCAACAACGCAGACCATTCGACTTGGCGAGTAGGTCACCGTCGACTACGGCGACAACCTGTGGTTCGTCTGCCGGTGCCGCCTCGATACGTGCTGCCACCGAGACATTCAAAACGAGGAGAACCCCTGAGAATCCCCTTCGGCGTGCCAGAGGACAGGAGGGTCGGTGTTTGCGTAGCATTCTTGTGTAGGCAAGGTTCGTGTTCAAATGAATGACTTCTTTAAGGTTAACTATGGTCGGTAGGTGGTGGGCGAGGTGGACTTTTGCAGAATCCAGCGTGAGTCTGACGAATCGAAGCGCGATATCGAGCTACGCGCGCCAGTTCGAGACATCGAAGTGCTCGACTACAAGCCCTTTTCGCGCGAAACACGTTGAAGCTGCACCCCAGCAGCATCCTTTCAAGATCGACGGCGAACTGGTGGCTCTGAAGACTTCTCTCTCGGTACGTTTGGCGGCGCGGCATGGCGGCGAGGGTCTCTCAATTTGCTTTTTGCTTCGTAGCAAGCACCTCTCCCGTTGCAGCGCTCTCTCTCCACCTCGCCTCCAACCCGACCACGCGGTACGCCGACCTTCTCCAGACTTGTACTCGTCTTAGAGCTGTATGGCTGATGCTGATCTCTTGGCCGTGTCTGTAGATGGGCAAAAACTCTGGAACTATGAACTACGCTGCCTCCGATATCGACCGCCTCTTGATCCTTGTAGAGACAGCTCTCTCGCTCGGCAAGGACGAGTGAGAACGCTTGGCGAGCTCCTACAACGCCGTCAGAGCTCGAGGTGCTCCTGAGAGAGACTTCGAGAGCTTGCGGCGCAAGTTCAAAGTGCTGCACAGCACCCGGAAGCCTACAGGCACGACGAACATGCCGCCGCAAATCTATAAAGCCAAGGAGTTGAAGTTGTCCATCGACGACAAGGCAAACGTGATTGAGTTGGACGACGGGGCCGGCGACGGCCAACGCGACGTTGAACCCGACTTCTGTTTTGAAGTCGATCCCGACGAACCCATCTTCGACGACGCAGATGGCGAGCGTCTGCACGTTGCTACCGAAGAGAAGGCCGGCCGACTTGCACTGAAGAATCTACTGAGGGGGATACGACGGCTTCCAGCTGCTCTTCGCACCGAGGCGGGTTCCAAGAGCTGCTCACATCGCCTGTGACCACGAAGGACGCGGAGGACTTTTCGGGGTCCATGGCAGCGCTAACTCCACGACCGGCGCCGAGCTCTCGCCGAGTGGGTTCGCTGGGGTTACCGCAGCCGCGCAAGGCCCCAACCAAAACAGCAGCTCGTGCAGCGTCGCCACCAGCGCAGTCACCGTATGCCGTTGGTGCTGCTGTCAAAGACCGTGACGAGATCGAGGACTCCAAGTACTCGAAGCTCCTCAACTACTCGAACCGCCTCGGCGGAACTGATTTGGTCGCCGTTCGTGACTCGACAGGCGCTAAGAGAGCTAGGGAAGACGACAAGGATGTGCAAGAGGCCAGCTTTGCTAAGCCCAAACGCGTGCGCGCCCAGAAGACCATCGCTGCGCTCAAATCCAAATTGGACGGCTTCGAAACTGCCGCTAACAACAAACAGGGGGGCATCCTCGAGACCATCCTGCTCCTACGCGAAGAAAACGAGCGCAAAGCCGAAGCTCGTCGTGAGGAGGAAAACCAGCGTCGCCGCGATGAAATTGCGGCTCAAGAGGCCCGCCGTCTTGAAGAGAAGTCAGAGTCTGAAGAACGTCGCCGTAGCGAGAAACTCGAAATGGAAGATCGCATGCGCTGCGATCGCGAAGAAGCGCGAGCTCGCACGCAGGAGCTGGTGATGTTGATCGGTGCCCTCACGAAGAAGGTCAGCAGTCGGGAACGTACATGAAATCGAGGCCTCCTTGCATGGTGTAGTAGTTTTAGCATCTTTATACCTATCAACACGCCTCCAAAAGCTTTAACTGTTCATGATAATCTTTTCCTCTTCGGTCTTTGCGTACGCCTCGTTCCTCGTCGACAACAACTAAAAGATAAGACGAACTATTTGCCGTACGTGTATTACAAAGAAAACGCTAGCGTTGGCAAAGTGTGCTGCTACTGGCTTGGTGATGGCACTTCCACCTCGCCCGAGAAGGTAGTGCGAATCTGCGAGATCCCTACCGTGCGCACACGGTAGTTCGCCATGCGGAACAAGTTGTTAATTCTGCGTCCACGCAGCTCAGGGTCGTGCGGCAAAGGCAGGTTGAGGCGACTGTAGACCTTTTGCACGCTCCCCATGCCCCACTCCGCCGCTTGACGCACAGATGTGATGGCGTTATGCAATGTACGCGCCGAGCTCCGGAGCGATGGCAGGATTCGCTCTAGATCGCCGTCCTTGAGCGGCGTTAGGATACGACCTGCCATGGCCGCCGAACATGGGAACGCGGAATCGGACACGACGTTGATTCGCGTGTCGGGGTAGTACGCGGGGTCGAGCAACTTGTTCCGGAAACCGAGGGACGTATCGGAGCCGTTCCACGACCCAGGGCAATTGTGTCTGCACCACACGATGCAGCCATCGGCTGCAAAACAGATCGTGCCCGCCACGAAGACTGTATGCAGCCAGCCGTTGTACATAGCGTTCTGCAAGTCGGCGTTAGATGGCTGCTGGACCTACAACACGTACGTCATCATTAGCAACTCGAAATTGTATATTCGTAAAGTGCAGTGATAGGAAGCGTTGCAGTACGTACCCTTAAGTTTTTCCCGTCAATGAAGCCGAAAGTATGCTCGAGCAGCGGCTCACGGGCCTGAACCAACTTGGCCAAGCTAGCCTGGCGAGCAGGGGACGGCCACGAAATCCTCGCCGGTGCATAGCCCTCCAGCGCACGCAACAATGCCTCCTCTGCTTGGCGTAGAATCCTCGACAGCGAGCTCGGGGGAACGCCGAACACCATGCAGAGAGTGCTCTGCTCCATCGACCCGACGTAGAAGCATAGGACCAGACCCAGTATATGGTGGTGGTATCGTAGCTTGGGCGGACGACCCCGCGAGTCTTGAGGCGGAATGTAGTAGTAGCGACTGAATCGACGCAGTAGCTGCTGGAACGCCGGCCTGCATGCATGCATTAGTTAGATTACGTTAGCAACATCAATACGCCCTGCCACAGGCCGTACGAGCGTACCTGGTCAAACTCGTCGCGTCGAGAAAGTTGATGTCCTTGCCAAACCTATACAGCATCATCCAGGCCGCGTCGCACGGCGTGTCTAGGCAGGTAGTGGCGACTACGAATCGCGATCTTCCACGCGTCTTCCACCAGCAAGTTGTAGACGTCCTGGCGGACCTCCCTCAGCGCCTCGTCGTGGCTCAGGAAGGCCTCCATCAGCAGCAGCACGGCGTCCGAGTCTTCTGCCGCTATCACTTGTGCCCGACACGCGCGAATCCCGACGTGAGGAAAAATGGAATGTGCGTATCGCCGAGCGACGGCAGCGGTGTCCGGGGCAAAGTGATGGGTACATTCCTAAGTCGCAGCGAGCTCCTATTGATAGTTCCTGATTCGGGGAAATATCAATCGGACGTAGAGAGTAGTTGTATGGTATTTGCGGCGTAACTTTTGAGCGATAAGTCGACATATATCTTCTTAAACCCCGCCTTATCTGCTGCATGTAAAGCAGTCGACTAACGTATATTCGGCAGGCGTCCGTGTGTATCCAGCTTTCAGACTGCGGGTACCGTATTTTCGTAGTCCTAGGCTATAACCCACCAACATGATCTGCAGTCATATGGTTAAAAAATGCGAATGATTATGATTATCAAGACTAAGTTTTATTAATCTTCACCATCGCTTCCGCTGCATTCACTGTCGATGTCATCGTCAGAATCGACTTCCAACTCCGCTAGGTTGTGCCTCTGAAGCAACTGAATTACACTGTCAGTATCTGCTTCAACGTCTTCATCTGTAGTCGAAACTCGAGTATCCATCAACAATCTTACCCGGGCAAATCCGCTGAGTATCGTTGAAAGTGACAATGCTAGCCAGCTTGATGTGATCCACTTGGTCATATCAGGTCGCGATGGACCGACCAAAGCAAACGTTTTTTTCCTTATGGTTATCAGGAAGTGCGGCAACTCTACGGTCAGCTTCTTGCTGGTCAAATGTTCTTCGAGCGCTTAATATTGCTGCCGCCAATGTTTCTCTCTTTTCTTTACGTTTTTTTCACCTTTATTGTAGGTTGAAAGTTGATCCTGTAGTCGATTGATCCACAAATTTCGCAATAAGCCTTTAAAAGGCTTATTCCACGAAATATCAGCGGGTTGACATACATACGTATATCCTGGAGGTACTTTAGGAGCACAACATTCAGCGAAGCGGCATAATCGTCACAGCTTGCGTCCAATGCCCACTAAAATCGTTCTATAGCAATAAAACCTTGTCGTCGCGATTTTCACGCTCGGCAAAATGAAATTCTAAGAATTTCACTGAGAGATCAGCATTCCACCAAGCTGTTTTGTTGCCAAATATCTGACAGGAATATTCGCTCTGGAGTTTTTTTACTTCACGCCAAGTAGGCTCACCAAATCCATTCCTGACGGCATTGTTTTCGGCTTGTTTTTCAGAACTTTTGGCTGGCGTGCTCTTAAATATTATGAAAGGATCATACGTGGTGCCACATGAATCTCCGAGGAGCATTGCGGTAGCTCGTTGCTTGTCTTTATTTGCGCATTTGACCCAAACCGTCTTGCTTCCTTTTGATGCTACTGTTTTCTTAGGTACATATTCAAAAAATTCAGCTATCATAATTTTTAGTTCGACAATCATAAAGCGAAATTGTGATAGCACATTATTGTACTTACCAGTTTGGTCAGCATTAAATATTTTGGGACAATGTTGCTCAACTGCAGTGCGGAGTACCAGTGCTCGAAACTCTCGCGCCGTGTCGGCTGCATCTTGAGGAGTGGTTTGTCCCTGACGATTTTTTGTGCGCAGTGACAGCTTGTGACGTCTCATGAACAGTTGCATCCAGGTCGCTGAAGCTGCAAATTTGTCAGAAGGAATATTATATTGAGCAGCAACCTCAATAGCTTCTGTCTTCAACATGAAATGTGAAACAGGGACCCCTCTTGCCTCAATCCATTAATCCACTGAACAATTTCGTGCTCGGCATCCTTGCTCAATACGGTGGCGTCCCCGAGTTTTCGCGCGTTATGATGACGAGCCTTTCCCAATTCACAAGCCTCATTTATTACTGTTGCTGCTTCCCGCCATTTACTAAGCAGTTTCTCGTTGGCTCGGTGCTCTTTTCTCGGCAGCACACCACAGAAATGCTTAATGCAATCTTTCACAGTATGTCCCTGGTCCATGTAGTCGATCCAGGCTTTTTTGTCGCCGTACGCGAAAGCGACGCGCTTGTATTGCTTCCGACGCTTGCCCTTCCCGGTGGTGCACGGTCGCCCCATGCTTCGTTTTCGTGCTCTACGAAAATGCGGTACACCCACCAAATAGCCCACGCCAATGAGTAAAAATAGCGGATATCATATGGTTAAAACCGAGCATTTTTACTGGCTGAATTGCAAAGTCGTCAAGGACTAAACGTCGCCTACGACTACGAATATACGGTACGCCAACTTCTTCCAGAGCGACGACTGCGTTGGCAAAGACGGCGACGTCTATTTCTTGTCCGGTGTAGTGGATTCTTGGTGTCAAGCCAGCTTCCACCTCCAGCATGAAACTCCAGAGGCTGCCAGACAGTGAGAGATGTGGTGCGTCCATATCAATCACAGATCGACTAGGGACGTACTGGTGCAACCAGCGGTTACTCAGAGTTGTGGTGCCTGACCTGGTGCATCCAGAATCAGCTCACTTCATTGGCGATGTCGAGACCAGTGTCTCTGGCTCGATAAACAATTACAGAATCTTGTTTGCAGGCCGCCAGTGATCCAAGTGGAATCACTGGATCTCTTACATGTTTCCCTTTCGCTGTCATCAGCATGAAGGCTTCTTACTGCATCTGACTGCATTGAGATGGATAGGCAGTGACGATTGTCTAGACCTCTCACTTTCCATTTTACTAGCTACTGCACAAGCACCTCCAATACACTAGGCTACAAGTTTCCAGCAGGATCGCCACCTGTCCTGCCCGTGTTTTCAAGTTGCTTCAAACCCTGAAGATACTACAAAGAATTCTTTAGGGAACTGACTACCATCACCAACGAAAAACCAATAGCCGGGGGTCGGTAAGAAATGCCCATCTCCCTCAATCTCGATAAATTACCCGGTGATAAAATACCCGATCTCTACATCTCATCATTTTTTGAAAAAAATCGGTGCGTTCACTCTGAGCCCTTCATTCGAGAACCCCCCTGTAACCGAGCCACGTGGTTGCGTCGACTAGCTTCGCCGCCTCTGCCGCTGCGTCTGCGGCGATCAGGGAAGTCTACCCAAGCGTACCGATGAGTGACACATCCAGCGCACCCACGGGTAGCTCAGCTGACTCCCTAGACACCGCAAGAGAGCCTGCAAGCGAGCACCCGGTCAGTGCCAGCGGTTCTGTGTGCGGTGCGGACTCGTCCGATACAGAAGGGGAGATTGTTCGAGACACTGCGGTCCCCTTTGCGACTTGGCACGACAATTGGGATGCCTTCTTCGCGAGACAGGAGGAGTATCAAGTCCTGACTTCCCAGTGGTACAGGATTCGCACAACTGTGAACGTTTCGGCACGGAATCAAGTCATTAAAACGAAGAAGAAGTGGCGATAAGCTGAGTTACTCCCGGAGGCGTTCGGGGACTACTACAAGAAGCTGTTGTGCACCCACGGCTGGGATAAAAGCACCAACGAACTCACTTTCGGATTTCTTTCCTACCCCTCGTATCGACTCTCAAGCTACGTCTGCATTCAATGTTGGACGGAATTTGTGGGACGGTGAGGGAGTGTGGTTAAGGTTGTGTTGTTTAACTTGTGTGACTTGTGAGAGTACATAAATTAGAGCGGCGTTTTGGCTACGACTCTGAACTGCGAGCGCGGTGGGATCGGCGGAGCTCGTTCACAACAGTTCTCCAGCTGAGTTGGCTCGTACGTCGCACGCAGGCCGTCCGAGTCGACGTGCTCAACTCGATGGCTTCTTCGATCGCATTGAATGCCACGCAAGCATCCATAATGCGTACACGCCGAAGCGGCAACCTTTTCGATCTGGAAGCGTCTTCCATGTGGCTCATCAGAAGCGCAAGTCACTGAATCGCTTCTTCGTGTTGCTGTCAGCTATGGCCCACGGATCCACAAAGCGGAGAGGAGGAATGCTCAGCTGCTTTGACAATGAGCCACAACAGGAACCGAGGCCAGATCGCTTGGTACGACTGCCGCGACTTGCGCGAGACCGTGTTTGCTCTGATCTTAGCAGCGCGAGCGTGCAGTGCCTCGATGTTGTCTGCGTTCATAACGTGGGGGGAAGGGGACGGGATTTCTCAAATTGCGGTCTGGGGCACGAAGTGAGTCGTGGTCTTAACGGAGGGGCGGGGATCCCTCAAATTCCAGTCTAATTCAAATCAAATCCGCCCCACACTTGGAGTTGTTATGGTGAGCAGATCCTCAATCAGCGGATTTTGTGGGTTTCATCCCCCACCA
The DNA here is from genome assembly GCA_024679135.1 of Phytophthora foliorum. Classification (NCBI taxonomy): domain Eukaryota; phylum Oomycota; class Peronosporomycetes; order Peronosporales; family Peronosporaceae; genus Phytophthora; species Phytophthora foliorum. The sequence continues at coordinate 10,224 of JAHWLE010000077.1, forward strand.
CACCTGTCCAAGCGACAACTGCATTCCTCAAAAGTCAGACGATCGCAATTGCTACGGCTGTCTCGCGCGTACAATGTGTTTGAATTAAGAGAAAATTAAATAAGAAAAAATCCTCCACTTTCTTGCCAAAAATGCTGCAGAAAAAGAGCTGAAAACGATTACGAGGGACACCTGATTGCGCGTCCAAAACATAATTAAGATTAAAAAACAATCATATCGTAAGAAATTGATATACATCTTGCTGCCCATCTACACTTACACAAATTCCAACGATACCTGTAAGTCTAATTTGTCATAAGCAGGGGGTCCTAATCCTGCACGCAGGTTCAGTGCTGTAGGCTTCTCAAAAAACAGTCGCTGGGGAACATCATCCAGCACTTCACCACTAATGCTCAGCTCTGCACAATGTCGGTAGATGATTTAACTGTGTCGACGAAAGGAACTTTTCAAAGCGTATGTAGATTGGAGTGACTACTTATAAGTAAACTGGTCTTCGTTGTCGCTGGCTGTCATGCATGACTTCTTGATTTAGCAGCAGTGTTGCACTGGGTAGCGGCAAGCTTGGCAAAACTTGACGGTTTTAGGGTCGCAGGTAACGGCGATGTGGGCGGTGTCGGCGGCAAATTAGAATGTAGTACTGCAGCACTGTTGCATGAATACGCAGAGCCCCAGTTCCTGATCGTATTCTTGCTTGGCTTGCCGAGCCAGTTCTTCCCTTTGAGCTTTCGTATCCGGGGAGCATACAGCCACGAGTTCTGATATAATCTCGACAGGCTTTTACCGACGACGGGGTGGCAGATATGAAGCGCGCGATGCAGCAGGGTTTGGTGACATTAATTGAACGAGCTACTGGGCTCGTTTCAACTTGATCGCAGTATTAACAGATCATCAGCAGCAAGTGCCGCGTGGTGGATTCGGAATCACCCTGTCCAGTTACTGCCTTGTCCGTATGGTCTAAACTGCAATCTACTTTTGAAAAAAATATTTGTTCTATCGGCACAAAAGAAATGTTGGTCGCAAATACTGTAAATTTATTGTACTTGCAGTGAATCAAGATTCGAGTAATTTCAGTCTCTACCTGGTGTTGTAGATTGAGACGAAATCAAGCCAAATCCAGAAGAGTATATTTGGCGTGTGGATGAGGGTCAAAGTATCAATTTATTTAGATGGCTTGGCACGATGGTCGTGCACAAGCATTTTGAAGATTCGCATTGCCATGATGTTCGTGTGCGGATTTGTGTTTACGTGCACCACGATGTTCGTATACATGGTGACAGTCAGTACATGTAATATCACGATGGTCGCGTGAAAGTGCGGCATGATAGTCATGCTCATCAACACTATGCTACATGTACGAGGTTCATAAGCTGAATAATTGAGTGAATCTGCAGAGCTGGTGGTCATACTCGCAGCTCGAAACGACGTGAGCAAGGGGAAGTTTCGGACATCACCTCCGTTGCTTTATGCTCACGTCTCAGTGAAGGATCCCATTAGGATAATATGTAGAAGTAGTCAAGATTGTTATATACAATGTATTTAGGATCAATGAGGGCATGGGGTTTGAAGACTCCTGGAATCTCTTTCTCCTCAGCACCATCGTCCAAGATCCCGGATGGTTTGCTGTGCCAACCAGTATTCGGCTTCCTAAGCATCCATGGCAATGGCGGATAAACAACAGGTTATGAGGGTACAATACATAATAGAATACGAAGGTCCCATCGCAAACTGCGCACGCGTTGTGGAATCATCCAGCATGTCCGCCACGAGCCGGCTCGCTGCCCGTGGCAGGCTGCCACTTCATAATTTGTTGGAAAGAGGTGTGGGTGCTGCTTCTCCTTCGCCTCGCTCAATTATGCGCATACTCCAGGTCCTGTCAGTGACGGTGTTAACAGTCTTTCTTTTTGTTAGTACCGATGTTGCTGCACATACCAAGATTTCGGCGGCGACATCGCAAAGCACCCCGAATTGGGGCGATGAGCTTACGGACAGTACCGGTAATGGAATATATTTGCTGGTCGATGCAAATACTGCCGAGGAGAGAGCCAACTTGTTGTCGAAGTTTTCCAACAACCTCAAAGTGAGGTGGTGGCTTGAGACCGGAATGACCAACGACTACGTGATGGGGGCGCTCAAGCTGAAGGGGTTAACAGGAAGTGCCCTCACTGAGAACAAGAACTACAAGTACTTCCTGAAATTTGCGAAGACGGCCGAGACCTATCGGTTGAACAAGTGGCTCAGGAGAGACGTCACGACGTACCAAGCCTGGAAGGAGTTGGGTATGCAAGAATTCCGCAATGTCCAGCAGCTTAATCAGATCAAGAACACCGAAGAGTTCAGAATCTATAAGCGCTACGTAAATGAGTTTGACGACTACGTTGTCGAGACGATGAAGGCCAGTTACAACCCTCCTAAACTGATGGTCTCCAGAGATGCCTCGGATGCGGAGATGACAGCACGGGTGCAAATTATGGTCGAATCAAAGAGGCCCGAAGAGTATGCGAAGGTGGCACTGGGGCTGATTGTGCCTGGTAAGCGGGGTGTTATTACACTGAAAGGAGATGCACTCAAGAATCACGAGGACTACAAATACTTTGAACTGTTTTTGGAGCAGGTCGCTTCAGTGGCTGCGAAGACGAACTAGGTAGGGTTGGCACCTGGCGTTGCATCAAGCACTACAAGTAGGATCATAGCGGAGTATCCAATTGAGCAGTGATGCTTGAAGTCCAAACGATGTTGTTGCTGCTGCTCCTCAGCAGCATGTTTCATCAATGATGAATCATCATGAAACATTCATGGCAGCGACGCCTCCACCCATTACCCTTTACGTTCTTGCAGTAGCTAGCCCTGGTAGTGTGTGTTCGCGTTCATGCCGCCCGTGAACGGCACTTTGGGCTCTGCATGTTCTTCTTCCGGTTCTTGGTCATGTCGCTCAACTTGCCCTCCATTTCGGCGGTCTTACCCGCGGGATTGGCCTGCAAACTGTTGACAAGTGGGCATTTTCCCGATGTTCCGTTGTCAGTGAAACAGAGACAAAACAGTCAGTTGTCCCAGACCGTTTCCTCGACCTGTGAATTTACTTGGTATATTAGATTTTGTGCCATTCGGGCGAGGGTTTTGAAAACTTTTCAGTAATGTTGTTCTTGACACAGTGCACGGTGGCAATGTATCAAGAGGTATTGTGGGCAGTATTGTGTGCGAAGACGAGCGGGTCACCAGGTGTATGGCTGTTATGGGCGATCTCGAACATGTCCGGGGTCACAAAGTGGTGTAGTGTTGTGGTGGCGGAGAGTTAATCTTGCTAGTGTTCCAGTCATTTTCTGTTCCAAAGTACTGTCGTGTAGTAGTCGATTATAATAGACAACACCACATTCATTCATATCGTTCATGTGGGCTAACAATGGCTGCGGAGAAGAATATGGTATTTTGTGCTACTTCCATCTCTGTCCTCCCAGTTTTTCGCAAATGAAACTGTGGCAGCTTCGACACTTGCTTATAATATCGCGCTAGCCCTCAACAGCAAAAAGCTTTACGTCTTCGTTCTAATGCGTGCAGGAAGTTCCATCCCAGGAAGCACTACTAAGCGCTATACAGAACACGCAATATTTTTTATGCTAAGAGTCAATATAAAACCACAGTATTTGTAAGTAGACTGCTTATGAAAGGATTGGGGACGTCGTGAGAGGTCAAACTATCACCAACTCGACTTTAAGCTGCTCGGCTAAACTTTAAATATTTCTAGTGGAAGCTCGAACCTCTTCAACATGTAAAAGGGATATACTGGGATATACCCAAGTCACTTGGGCCAAGTGGTACAGCCGGCAATAATTCCACGGCACTGCGTGAACGTAACCTGGGTCAACATTCGGTCAACATTTCAAAATGAGCGTCAGAGTTGAAGGCTGTCGCGAATGAAGATGACCGAGCATCAACGTTAGTTGGCCAACTGCAAGCGGCATGCGTCTGATTCATTTGCTGGAGAAGCAATTACGCCTTCGCCTATAATCCAACTCTTCGCACCTGATGGGGAATCCAATATACAGCGTTGCAGGAACGAAAGCGTCAGCGTAGAGTACAATACATAAACCTGTTCTGCTGATATTTGGACCACACAGCCCAACACTGTATTTTGCTCCGTAACTGCATTCGTTACTGCGATACCCTCACCTCGTTTTATTTTAACAAAACCTTCAACAACAAAAAAGGTATTCCCAGTGTAAGTCGTAGACGACCTAATTTTGTTGGACAAGTTGATTTGGTTACGAGCATCTTCACCGGTTGGTAAAATACGGCTCCCCACAGGGCTTTATGGTCATTGACCAACGATACCAAGAATTTGCCATCCACTTACACAGCGTACCCACCTACTACGTGGTAAAATTCTGCATGTTGGCTGACTTATCTCGAAGCACAAACAAATACCTACCCACCCAATTTCATTCGCCTCGAACCACAGGAACACAGCATATACTTTGCCATTTTTCATTTTGCGTGCAACCAACCCCATTCGGCAATCTTCACGAAGCGATGGCGACACCAACACCAGGGTCCGAGCCTATGTTGTCTGTGGCATTTGAAGGCGAAACACGAGTACAATGGCCAAACCCTTCCATGAACTTTTGTCTGTCATTTGGGCACTGCCCTCATTTGCCGCGTGCAAACATGATCGCGTGGTGGGAGCTCCCATTGCACAAAGTCGCTAGACTGCCGACTGCAAGTACGAGGATGGCTCTTACACCTTCAACACCAGATCGCAGCGAAACCGAGTTGACGGATGGCACAGGTTTGAGCCTCCACAAACTATCCGGTCAATGAAAATGGGGCGTAACGAGGCTGCCCTGCTGCAAGAACATCTTGAAGAGGCGTCACTCCTTTGCCCCACGAAAGCTCGAGGTTGGTTTGACAAGACTATTCTCGCAACGAACGAGACCTCGCGCAATTCTACTTACAAGATTGAGTGGGGCAATGGCGCAGGTTGGCAAACTGGACTGATGTTCCCCCTGATGAAGTGAACAACGCTGCGACTGTGCCCGCAATTGTTGGAAATTAACCCGCAGCGTTGCTGATGAGAGGATCCCTACTCCTACAAACTCTGGTAGCACAATTTGTCTTTTGTTTTACTGCATATGAGTACTTGATGATACAGTGGCAAAGTACATGTAGACGTGAAGAATAGACTACAAGTTTGATTACTTTTGAAGTACTTAGATTGATGCACGCACTTGCAGAAGAGAGGTGAATAGAATTTTTACAATCAAACCCACTGCTGTACAAAGCTCTCTATCAATTTTTCGGTTTAGTTGTAGGCCTACAGTGGCTGTCTTACAACGCCTCCCACTCTTTCGTTCAACCAGTAGATTTAAATAACCCTACTAATGCCGTGCTTTACACGGGGAAGCTCTGGATTTTTGTTATCGAATAGTCCAACTTAGGTCCTGCTACTTGAAGCTTTGTCATAATGATGAGGCATCCTCTCGTTGTCTGCCGACGGACCCCAACGTCAGTGAGCGACAGAGGAAGGAACATATCAGGAAGTTGCGTTAGTGCTCCACGCTCCACTGTATAGCAGCAGCAAAGCATCATTTGTTGCGACCTTACAGTGGCTTACCAACAGTGAGCTGCTTCATTTGTCGAAGGAAGGCTTCTGCCTGGCAGCTTCTCTCACTGCATGGTGGTAAGGTTCCCTGTCGTATAACCCACGAGGATGCTATCTTCGTTTGACCCACTGTCTTCGTGCAACATTTCTGGGTTATTGGGTTTTGATGTCTTCCCTAGCCGCTACAGTCAACATTCACTGGATTTTACTAAGTGTCATTAAGATATCTATTATTAAAACACGGCTATCCTCAAGTTTGTATGAAGTATATTTTATTACTACAGTATGTATTACATATATGGTACAATTATGTTATCTCACGGTGAATATGACCACAACGGGAACTCTGGATTGTTTTACATGTAATATAACAGGTAGTATTTTAGTCACAGGTTTTTCAAAGGGACGCTATATCCAAGTTTATTTTAGGTTACGTACCTGTATCAGCAGAAACGGTTATTTTGGGCAAAATGGTATCTCCTCAAGACTCTGGATCTAAAATCCAGAGAATTTTGAAGGAGACGTCTTGTTTGGATATAGATTCCGGGAACGAAGACCGTAGTGTCCTGGCATTTATATCGAATAGTGGTAATACCCTGTCCGTATATTTGAAGTAGTAACCCTCAAAGTCAGCATACTATTACGTCGTTTCGAAAGTGATGAGCATCGTTAACGTACAACCATTTCCGATCTCGCGTTCAACCACGCACTACTGTAGTCTCTTTCAGCACTTTGCGAGCTGAATTTTGGCACGCCAACACCGGGGCCCTACCTCGGCTGGAGGTGTTTTTCCAGAGTGATGAAATGAACACGTGGTCGAATCCGTCCAGTTATGTCTGCCGCGTGTTCGACTGTGACGACTTATGCCCTGCACTGTTCGTGGCGTGGTGGGATCTCCCATTGACCAAAGTGGCTGCGTTTTACGAGACGAGTGATTGCACCTACAGTGACAACACATTCACTTTCAACACTGGATCAAGTCGAGCGCACATCAGCGGGATTCACCACTTTGGCACCCCGCAAATTATTCGGTCAGTGATGCTGGGCCCCAACAAAGCTTCCTTGCTGGAGAAAAAAAACTAAAGAAGACCTCTATATCGCGCAACTGCGAGTTTACCAAAGAGCGGGATCCTTTCGAGAGCATCGCCAACGAAACCAAGGACAACACTTCCTACGAAATCGAGTGGAGTAGCGACGAAGGTTTCGTTGGAGGTTTGTCTTCAAACTGGTCTAATGTTTTGCCCGAGAAAGCGGGAGGTGCCGTTGATGTCTCCTCGAAGTGGTTAGGGCAGCAACTTTAGTCAACTACATGTAGTTAGCTGCCGCGGTGAGGTGCCTTGGTGACGAGAAATAGCTATTTGTTTTTCGTGAGTATTTGTATCTTTCTCTGAGACCATATACTTGAAGTACACGATATAAGTAGTGTCTAAGCCACATTATTCTTTGCGCCTACTCAAGCGTTCTTTTTTGTGTGGTCAAGTGCTAAATAAAAACTATAACCACTGTCAAGGTATCTTCGATGATTCCGTTGCTGCTGCCTATCCAGCTTAATAGGTCATCCCTCCGCTCGATTTTGTAAAGGTTGAATAACGCTGCAGCTACAAGTCTGGTGCAAGCTCGGGGAATTTCACGCGTATCGTTTTCACCCAGAACGCACTTTTGTCATTCCTGGTTTCGCTTGCATTGAAACATCCCTGTACCGATATCACGCAGCAATGGTGAAAGCCAACACCTTTGAGCTCCGAGTGGTTCTTGAGAACGGCGCCTATTTCTCCTACCAGAACCCGTCTGACACTGTGTGCATCGAGTTTTCAGACTGCGCCAACTGGCAGGCCGCCAAGTCGGTTTTGTGGCGAAACCTTCCTGCTCAATGGAGCGTCGATTTTTACCAGAGAGAGGGCTGTCTTGCCAGTAATGGTGACGTCTACTACTGTACTGGAAAGGAGGCAGGTGACGGTCTACACACATTCAAGACGCCGCGAGCTATCAAGTCGATCTACGCTCGTCCACTGTGGGGAAAAATCCCGTGGAACGTCGCTCGCAAGTGTGTTCAGCTTCGTCAACCTGCCAAGCGGGCGGAGTCTTTACTGCTCAGTAGCGAAACTACGAGTGGCAGCGGTGATGAAGTGAACGAAACGGAGGCTGAAGTTGGTTTGAATGTCGAGGGAAGTGGTTCCTCAAATTGGTTTGATCCGATTGAGAGTGACAACGCGGCGACGAACTCGGGAAGTGTCGAAAAGGAGTGGAAGGCTGTTGCTGATGTTTTCATGAACGGATAAGCTAACTACATGTAGAGAGTAGATAGCTGTTGGGTTGTATGATGACAAGGCAAGAAATACAGATGAGGATTTCAGCGATTTTAATGTATTTGGCTGCGGATTGTACTAGCTCATGACATTCTAGGCACTGCAACAATGACTACACATCGCCATCATCGAATATAATCCTCAATCCAGCGTTTTGTGTGACTAGTCCCTATCTCAATCATAGCTGGTTAATGTCTGGTATCATACCAAACCGTCACGAACAACACCCCACTCTTTAAGTTGCATGCATCCACTAACCCAGCTCTCTTTTTAAGCAAGCAATGGAGAAACCAGCACCGGGGACTGTACCGCGTTTGGTAGCTGGCTTTGAGCGCGGACGAGGGAGTGGGATGATATACGACAATCCTTCCGACGGAATGTGTTTTTCGTTTGGAGGTTGTGGCGAGTGGGAACGCTCCGATCTGCTTGTGTGGTACGAGCTCCCAGTGACCAAAACCGCCATGTTCTTCGAGTCCTACACAATGAGAGTGGATCAGTGATAGTGGTTCAGCTGGAGGCCTGTTGTCAAACTGGTCGGATGTTCAGCTGGGAGCGCTGATGTCGATGGGGTAGAAAATGAAGCAGCCTCCCCGGATGCTGGTATCAACTAAAACCTATTTGCTGCATAGTGGGTTACAGTGCTGGAAGATGTAGTGCCTTGAGACTGTAATCTAGCAACATTTCTGGTAATGTGTGGTGAGCACCACAAGTTACTAAACGAAGTCAGTTTTAACGCCAAAAATTGTACGGAATGGTCGAGTTCCTATCCAACCACTAAACGAGACACTGTCAAATACCACCAGCGAATTCGACGGGAGCAACACAGCTTTTGGTGGAAGATTGTCGGCAAACTGGTTTGAAGATCTCACCGGATCGTTGGAGACAGCAGAGGGAAACTTCACAGGACAATCCATTGACCACAAGGACGTTGATACGTCGTCGCCTTCTCTTGCCGCTGATCCGCATGAAAACTAGGATTTAGGTTTTTGTTGCTGTCAGAGAAAGCGAAGCGAGTTAATATGTGCATACTTGTTTTCAATACCATCTATTCAGTCTTCCAAACTCTCCAAATTTTCTCCCCCAGCTCTAAATTGTGAAAGCGTAACAGGCTCCCCATCTCTACAGTAGTTTTGTTTTGATTGACGATGACAGATAAATAAATACCCTAGCTGCAAGGTATCGGTGTGGGATTGGATGACATTGAGCAATGATTCACATGAAAAATCTGTATTGATTTAGCTCAGCACAGATCGACTTCGAAGTAGTCGAAAAAATCACGATTTTCAACTTGGAAATCACTCGTTGTTCTGTAGACTTATGTTCGACGTCTTGACGCTCCGTCTTCAAGGAATCTCTGCTGCCAGGAGTGCGGCTTCATATCTATGAGAGCTATCGTACAAATTGGTTAGAATGAAATCAAACGGATAGTGTATGTAGAAAATCATCTTCTAGAACTATAAACGAGTCCGCGTTCCATTGATCTTTGTCAACGCGATCAGTGGTTCTGTCAAGAAATCAAGTGTCGAAACTGGTACGACTACGGTCTACTCAATGTTTATTCATTTCTCATTTCATTCGCGCCAAGACGGACTTCCTTTGGCGAGTGCGGTCAAAACATGACCAATACCTATCTGCGCGTGACTTTTCCGAAGACAGACACGCTTAAGTACAACAACCCAAAGAGTTGGCACTGCTTGGAGTTCAAGACGTGCTCTTACTGGCAACCAGCTAAATCGATCTCATGGGTAGATCTGCCTTACAACAAGTTTGCTATGTTCTTTGAGACACGAGACTGCAGAGCGGAAGGCAAGTACGTCTTCACCTCAGCGGACGGCCTCACTTCTGGCATCAATAAGTTTCGAAGCGCCCAGTCAATCCAGTCAATGATGATCGGAGAAGACCACAACTATACGCGTCGCCCGTTGGCTACCCATTTCAATTGTCCGGTCGTTTATAAAGAGCGCTCCAGTGTTGAAGCAGTGAATGAAACGAGCGCCAACGGCACTTACGAGTTCGAGTGGAGCAGTGACGATGGATCAGTCGCAGATGGGGGCCTGTCGTCGAATTGGCATGATGTCCTCCCCGATCGTGAGAACGAGATTGCACAATATTGACAAACATCCCGTCGACGTAAGTGTTCCTTTGTGCTATGATCATTTAGCTAAACTAATAAGCGTAGTCTTTGTTGCAACTTCTCAAAGGTACCGACATTATTAACTATACCATCGCCTGAAAGTATGATGATATATTCGCACGAACTTTTTCCGAGCCCACGCTCCACGCTCCATGGGTTTTGCGTGTGTTCTAAAACCTGAATTCGGGTTTCTGTAATAGAGCGAGTTTGACAAAGGTGGAGCGTTCGAATGATTTTCCACATCAGCCTGAATCATGGTTTGAAACGGAAGCAAAAAACTGCTAAGTGCTCATGCTGCCAATCCTGCATTTTCCCTTTTGCACTGTACTCGAAAGAGGAATTGGCACTTGCTCTGATGCCTCTTTACGAACTGACTGCGATTTTTGCGGTCGGCATGGTGAATTACTCCAACCCTGTAACTTGGACATGCTTGGAGTTCGGTAGCTGCTTCAACGGAAAAATTACTAAAAGTGTGCACTGGAGGCTCCCTGCCAACAAGTATGGCATCTTGTACGAAAGCGACAAGTGCGTCGCCGGTGGACAGTTCCACTACATCACGGACTTTAAGGACACGGATGCAACGCAGAAGCTCAAGACGGCTCGGGCATTTCGTTCGATGATGGTTCGAGAACGTGTTGGTAGCGCGACTCCACCTTCGATCACGTATAAGAATCGTTGTCCCTCGACTTCTGGTGGCAAAGAGAGCACGAGCATTGACGGCTCGTCGGTCGGCGTGAATGAATCGAGCATCAATATTTCACCTGGAAATCTGTCGTCGAACTGGTATGATGTGCTTGCCAGCACTTCACAACTGTCGAAAAATGAATCGAGCTCCTACAACGGCACTGCCGCCGCTCTCAACGACTAAATTCATAATCCAGTAATTCTGGATTGCATCTGTGAGTTTAGTGTTGGTGATTACCATGTAGTCCATGGTAATAAGAAAATAAAAGTAGCTCTCATACGCGCCTGACGTTCACAGTTCTCGAGTCTGTGATGTACAATCAAGCAAGGTTAAGATCTCTTCATGCCATCATCGTTGGTCGCGAGCGCCAAAAGCTCCGTGGTTATGTTATGCTACCACTTTTAGATTTGCTCTCATCGACGTAGGCATGGTGGAGTCTCTGTCTGCAGTATTCGCCAACTTCGACTCAATCACGTACAAAAACCCCGTGAGCTGGACGTGCTTGGAGTTCAGCAGTTGCTCCAACTGGCAAACAACCGAAATCGTCAGTTGGAGGCTTCCTTCCAACAAGTATGGCATCTTGTACACGAGTGACAAGTGCGTTGCTGAGGGCCAGTTCCACTACATCTCAAACCGAAAGGCGATCACTGGCCGGGCCCAATTGATCACCGCCCGGAAATTCCGTTCGATGATGGTTGCCGAGTATGTTACTCGACCTTCTCTGAAATATTTGACCAAGTGTTCCGCAAGTACTAAAGAACACGCCCGTATCGGAGGCACCGCCTCGGATGAGACGACCGTCAACGCGACGTACGTTTCTGAGTGGAACACCGACGATGGATCTGTGGAAGGCTCCAACTGGCACGACGTTCTGCCCGACATGTCAGAGAACTCGGAAAGTGCCTTCTACGATGACGACGGCGTTGTGGTTTGAAAAAGCGACATCAACCTTAAACTGCTAACGAGCTTTTTCGTGATTTAAGAAGGCAACGTGCCCTTCTAAGACGTATCATTTAATGGAATTGGTTTGTAGCGTACACCATCGACTTGTGTTCCAAGTACCGGAGGCAGCGCAATCGATTTCCTGGGCAAATATCCCTGCTACCAAGGTCGCCATGTTCTTCGAGTACCATTCTATCTCGGATCAAACTCACCCGTCTGGGACGCACGAGTTTCAAAATACCCAGCCGATCTGGTCAAGTGAAGTAGACCTTGCCTTGATTAATACAACAAGAAATCTCTACGATCGCGCCAGACTCGAATGGTTCAATCTTTCCCTTTTCGTGACTTGCTCATTCTCCAATTTACACTCGTCGAGACAATGATTCAAACGAAGCTGACCGTGCAGTTTTCAAAGACCAACTACATCTCGTACGTGAGTCGCAACACGTTCGTTTGCATTACGTTCAGCGGTTGCTCGGACTGGGAGCCTGCAGTTTCGCTCACCTGGGACAACCTCCCGATAAAGAAATTCGCCATGTTTTACGAGACGGATACTTGCCGCACAGGTGGCAAGTACAATTATATCTCCGACGTTGGAAAAGAGGAAGGATCCCACACGTTTGAAAATTCGCAACCAATCCGGTCATTTATGATCGGGAAGGACGACGACTACTCGCGTCGACCGTCGGTCATCACCTGCAGCTGCTGCACAGTAGCAGAACACGCCACTTTCAACGAATCCTCAACAAATGTCACCATTGAGCTTCAAAACGGTCCGGACGGAGGTCTATCTTCAAATTGGTCCAATGCTCTCCCCAACGGCAGCTCCTTCGAAGAGGCAGCGATACCTGCGAGTAACTAACTCTTCAGTGGACAAGGTTCTACCATGGATGTGGCGTAATATCCCAATAAAAATATATGTATTGCAGTCCACATACTTACCACATTCCCAAGCGTACAGTTCCCCAGCACGCTACCCCTCCATCACACTCCTCTGTACGCCTGAATTTACAAGCTGGGCTCGGGTCAACGTTGCGGCCCGCCCCACATGTACTTGTAGATGGACGACGCACCACTGGTGAGAGAGCTTGCTACAGTGGAAACGGTAGCCTCTACAGCCTCTACGCCGATCTTGACGGACGACCCTACAGAGGTCATGCCCTTAGACACCGTCTTCTCGTTGGAGTGGGCATGCACAAAGTCACTGAGTTTCAATCCAATGCGTTCGTTCAACTTGCCTTCCATCCGCAGCATCAGCGCCGTCGCCGCCTCCTCGTCACTCTGACCCGGCAAGAATCGTTCGATCACGAAAGCCTCGAGATCGCTCTGGGTGTAGTTTACACCGAAATCCGTGATCTCTGGAAGTGCTTTCACCACCAGGGTGAGCATGATCATAAACAGACTCACATGTCGCCTCAAACAGTTGAATGCAATCACACAGAGCTGCTTGAACTGCTCAAACTGCTGCGTTTGTGTCCCTCCGAGGGCTTCGATCATGTAATGGTCGAGCCGCATGGGCGGCTGCAACGGCTTCGGATCCTTGCCAAGAATGAAGCCGTAGTCGATGTGGAACAGAATGCCGTCCTTCGTGAGCATCACGTTGTCTGCGTGGCGATCACCCACGCCCAACAGGAACGTGATAACAGTGTAAGCCGCCAGACTTTCCCGGAACGACGACGAAATGTCGCTCAGCGTGCGGTGGCCGTTGTAGTGATGCAGGAAATTCATAATTGTGCCGTGGTCGCGGATGATAGAGTACAGCGTGTGTGCGTTCTCCACAATCTCGATGAGTCCGTCAAAGCTGCTCGTTGGAAGCACGCGGTATGTCACCAGCGGGATATCTAACCGCGTCTCTTGCTTTAAGATAAGATACATTACGTTGATGATGTTCTGAACGATGGCGTCCTTCCGCAAATCATCCCGCTTGTACATGAGCCGAAAGTGCGGCAACTTCTGAGTACGCCGACTCCATGTGTTCCGCTGTGACTCCGAGCTCACATCAGCTGAGTCTTCGGCCTCCTCTTCTTCGCGATTGACGCCCGTGCACGTGATGATCATGGGCGCCTCCGCACTTCGCTTCACCTCAATTTTCTTGTAGTTAATCCCACTAACCTTGACTTGCGGATCCACAGGTAGTCGAAGGAGCGGCCATTTCTTGTCGCCGTTCGTTGAGACCTGGTCCAATTCGTCCAGCTTTCTTTCATCTGAAGACGCGCCAAGAGACGACTTCTTAATCGATGCCTGCAAGATCCGGCGAGCATCTTCTACTGGAATACGTGGAGGTATTTTCCACATCAAGTCAACTAATTCCTGACCCCGAAGAATCTGCTCCGCAATATCGTCGTTGACAAACTTTCTCGAGGAGTCCACCAGTCGCCCACCGGAAGACTTATCCTTAAACTGCGCTAATGTAAGCAGCAATCTCTGTTTCATGCCATCAAACTTGCGGCGACAACTCGGGTCCTCGGCCATGACTGTAAGGCCCCAGTATAAATCATAGCAGAAACGGATGTCGCATTGCGCTTGTCGGATCAATGACTGTCCGAGCTTGCTTCCAGATGCGTTCGACTCCACGCTGAGACTGTGGAGAAGAACTTGCAAGTAGCTCCACCATTCATTCTCCGTTGCAGTCTTCAGCAGTGCGTCAACCGCCATCGCACGCAGCCGGTAATTGTAAATGGTTTCATCGGCTAAGATTTCCAGTGCATCAACGCTACCAATCTGCGGTTTGCAGAGCCGCGAGCACATGGTCAGCATGCATTTATGTGTGCGCTCCTTCTGCAACAACTCGAGCACCTCTTCCACTAGTAGCGAGTTTTTCTCTCGCCGTCGTCGTGCAGCAGCCGGGCTTTCCATGTCGCTCTCCGTCATGTCTATGGAGACGTGCTCCGCCTCATTTTCTTCCGAGAAGTCAACAGCTTTAACGAGCTGCAACAGCCACTTCGTATGTCCACCCAGAAACTTGCGGTTGATAATCAGCATTTTCTTCTCTCTCTCCGACAAGCGGTGCGTCGGCAAATAATACTGGATCTGGCGGAACATCGACAGACACATGATGGTCGCGCGGTGCCACTTGCGGCACACTTGCCCCAACGTCCGCAGCTCTTGCAGGTCGAACTCGCACAGCTCAAACACCTTGACCGTGTTGTAGTGGTGTCGTCGCTGCTGCAGTGCGCACGCGCAGTCGTCACACACACGCTGCATGACGCTGCCATCGGGCACATGCACGGATCTGTGCGCGCTCGGCGCAGTCGTCGCTCCACTACTCGACAACGAGGCCGACGCGCTGCCTGACCGCGAGCGATTCGGGGTGAACTTGCTGATCACGTTGTTCACCTGGAGCCTCTGCACGTCCTTCAAAAACTTCTCCTGCTGTTCCTCGGGTGTGAACCGCCACGACCCCGAGTCGTTAAACGAGAGTCTCCCCGACCCACTTGCACTCAAGTCCGCGCCCGCGGCGTTCGGACTCGAGTACGACGTCAAGTACCAGCCGATGTTGCCGATCAAGTCGCTCGCGTTCGTCGAGAGCGCGTTGTACGCCGGCGCCACGGGCGTGGCCTCGTAGTCTCCTGGAATCACCACCCGTTGGCTCGAGCAGGCCGAGCAGAAAATGCGTCCACAGGCTCGGCAATGGTGTTTGCGGATGAGCAGCGAGAAGACCGTGTGGCACTTGAAGCACGCGAACACGGCGTCGTCCTGCACCCAGGACGAGAGTCTCCTCGGCTGCACGAACCGGTACATGTCCTGCCCCAGCTGTCCGTCGTCTCCATTGGTCCAGTCGTCGTCCTCTCTCTCCTCACTCTCCTCTAGGATGTCTTCGCTGCCTTCGTACACCGAGTCCAGCAGGCCGCTGCCATAGGCCGGAGGTCCTGCGTCCTGCGTCTCGAGGGCAGAAAAGCGGCGAACCTGCGGGTTTAGGGCAAGTGGGACACGCCCAGTGGCTACTGGAGGCTTGCGTCGTCTTCTCTGCTGCTCGTGGAGCGTGTTACGCGCCTCCAGGACTTGCGAGAAGGACAAGTCGAGGACGGACGGTTCGTGGCTGTACATGGCGCGATTTTGACGCTTGTAGCGGGCGGCGGACGCTGCAAAAGGAGGCGAACGGAAGAGGAGCGAGTGCACAAGAGGATACGACGAAGAGAGCGGCGCGGAAGCCCCCGGAGACGCGGCGAATTCGCTGCAGGTCGGAGCTTGGTGCTGTCGCCCTGGCAAAACGGATGTGTATCAGGTTGAAGAGGTCTCAGCTAGTTATGGTCGGAAGAAATCCATTGGCCGAAACCCGGAGTTGGCTTCAGTTGGCTGCCATTGGCCAGCGACGCGCCAGCTGGGGAGAAGGATCTTTTTAGCCAATGCCGTGACTTCAACGCCTCCCTGCGATCCGGGCGTCGATTGGCTGAAAACCCGCTTCCGTGAAAACGCAGCCTGGTCGGAGGGAACGGGGGGAGGAAATCCGTCACTTTCGAAAGAAGCTCGAGGCGCGCACCCGCAAGGTTTTAAAAGGTTTTTTATATCAGGATGGACAAGGTGCTGGAGTACAAGGAGAAGATCTCCGCCAAGCTGGAGCGGTACGAGAAGATCGTGGAGCTGGAGAAGCAGACGGGCGTGGACAAGTTCTACATCTTCTGCGTGGGCGCGCTGCTGGCGGGCATCCTGCTCTTCGTGGTGGGCGGCGAGGAGCTCGTGGTGGGCCTCGTGGGCTTCATCTACCCGGCCTACATGTCGTTCAAGGCCATCAACACGCCCGGCACGGGGGACGACACCCAGTGGCTCACGTACTGGGTCGTCTACGCCTTCTTCAACCTCACGGAGTCGCTCACGGACCTCGTGCTCTCGTGGATCCCCTTCTACTTCTTCTTTAAGATCGCCTTCTTGGTCTGGAGCTACCACCCGAGCACCCAGGTACCCTTCTATACTAGAAAATTGTAGCTGTCGGTAGGGTTCCTGTGGCTAACGGTCTTGTGTGTCAATTGGTGCAGGGCTCGAACGTCATCTACAACTCGCTGATTAAGCCGTACGTGGCGCCCCACGTGGGCCAGATCGACTCGGCGCTCAAGCGCGGCGAGCAGGCGGCCAAGGACGTGGCGGCCAAGATCCAGGAGAAGACCCAGTAAGCGGGGCTGTGCACAGGGAAGATTCAGCCACCAGTAGTGACGTGTGGACCTGCTCGCCTGCACTGATGGAGCAGTTGCAGTCTCTTGTGCTGCTTGGCAAGCTGCGAGCGAGCACCCCGCGAAGGTCTTTGTATTTTGACCCGGATAATCCACGTTTTCCATGGAGAATTCCCCTTTTTATCTTGCATTTTGTACCACCGCAACCGTCAGCCATTACCTGCCAGCTGGTCGAGAAAGATTGGTCGTCAGTCACGTGCTGTCCTCGGATTGGCAGAAACAGCGTGCTATCCTCTGATTGGCAGAAACAGCCCTTTCATGGTTCTCCCCGCGCCATTGGTTGAAAATGCGCCTGGATCCGGCCTGCGTTTTTACCCAACCGGGGGGCGTCAGTTGAAATCCAATCGAGTGGTAGACCATGGCGGTCAGCAGCAAGCAGTTGCCGGCCAAGGAGAGCGCGCTCTTCCGCTCCATCGTGGTGCGTACCGTCGTCTCCATGTCCACACGCTTCTTCCCCTCTCTCTCCTCTCCATTTTGCACCTGTTCCTCGCTCTTCAGCCCCTAAATGAGGCACTAAAACCAAATCGTATTTGTGGCATTTCTTATTTGTAGAAATGCTACGAGCTCAAGCAGTACAAAAAGGGGCTGAAGGCCGCCGATGCCATCCTGAAGAAGTACCCGGAGCACGGCGAGACGCTGGCCATGAAGGGCCTGACGCTCAACTGCATGGGCCGCAAGGACGAGGCCTACGAGTTCGTCAAGAGCGGCCTGCGCCACGATCTCCGCAGCCACGTGTGCTGGCACGTCTTCGGACTGCTCTACCGCTCGGATCGCAACTACGCGGAGGCCATCAAGTGCTACCGCAACGCGATCCGCATCGACCCGGAGAACCTGCAGATCCTGCGGGACCTGTACCTGCTGCAGGTGCAGATGCGCGACCTCAAGGGCTTCGCGGAGACGCGTCGCACCATGCTCACGCTCAAGCCCAACAACCGCAACAACTGGGTCGGCTTTGCCATCGCGCACCACTTGGTGGGCAATCTGCAGATGGCCATCGACATTATTGAAAAGTACTTTAGCACGTTGGAGCGCGAGCACGAGGCCAACTACGAGGACAGCGAGATCCACTTGTACCAGAACCAGCTCATCGAGGAGGCTGGCGACGTCGGCAAGGCGCTGGCCCATCTGGAGGACAACAAGGACCAGATCACGGACACGCTCTTCTGGCGCCAGAAGAAGGGCCAGTTCCTGCTGCAGCTCGACCGCTACGACGACGCCCGCGCGGTCTTCGAGGAGCTGCTGGAGATCAACTTTGACAACTACGAGTTCCACCGCGGTCTGCAGTGCGCCGTGCTGAAGCGCAAGGACCTGTTTGTGGCCAAGCCCACGCTGAAAAAATCGCCGCTGCCGTCCGAGGTGGTTGACTTCTCCAAGGAGAAGAATGGTGCGGAGCTCGAGAAGGCGCTGGCCGACTTTTACACGGAGAAGAAGACGACCATTGGCGCCAAGTCGCTCATCTCGCTGCGCTTCCCGTTGGATTTCACGCGCGGGGCCGAGTTTGAGAAGTACGCGGATGTGTACTTGAAAAAGCAGCTGAACAAGAACGTGCCTTCGTTGGGCTCGGACCTGAAGCCGCTGTACGCGAACAAGGACAAAGTCAAGGTGCTGGAGGAGCTGATTCTCGGATACCTCAAGACTCTGGCGGATAAGAAGCCGCTGGACCAGGGAGACAACTCCATGGCGGCCAAGTCAACGGAGAAGGTGCTCCTGTGGACGAACTACCTGGCGGCACAGCACTACGACCGTCTGGGTAACTACGCCAAGGCGATGGAGTACATTGAGAAGTGCATTAAGCAGGAGCCGACCCTGCTGGACTTCTTCCAGCGTAAGGCACGCATTCTGAAGCACATGGGTGAACTGAACCAGGCTGCCGACGTGATGGTTGAGGGCCGCAAGCTTGACCTGGCAGACCGTTACATTAATAACAAGGCCACGGAGTACCTGCTGCACGCGGACCGTGTGGAGGAGGCCGATGCTACGATTGCACTTTTCACTCGTCACGAGGGCGACCCGCAGCAGAATCTGTTCGACATGCAGTGCATGTGGTACGAAATCGAGTGCGGCAAGAGTCAGCTTCGCCAGCAGAAGTACGGCCTTGCGCTGAAGCGCTTCTTCGCTGTGGAGAAGCACTTCAACGACTTCGTCGAAGACCAGTTCGACTTCCACACGTACTGCATCCGCAAGATGACCTTGCGCGCCTACATTCAGATGCTGCGGCTGTGCGATGGGATCTACAGTCGTCCGTTCTTCGTGGAGGCTGCCCACGGCGCCATCGCTTGTTACGAGGATCTGGCTGAAAAGGAGGAGAAGGAGGCACAGGAGGCGGCGAAGGTTGCTGCTGCCGCGGCCAACATGTCGGCTGCCGAGAAAAAGAAGGCTAAGCGTGCCCAGGCTAAGGCTCGAAAGGCTGAGTTCAAGAGGAAAGAAGAGGAGGAGCTTAACGCTAAGCTGCACAAGGAGGCCGAGGAGAAGGAGCGCGAGGCGGCCAAGAACGGCAAGCCGAAGGCTAACGCGGGTCCCACTCGCGCTAAGGACGACGATCCGCTTGGCGAGAAGCTTGCGGAGAAGCCCGCTCTCGAAGAGGCTTGGCGTTTCGTGTCGATCCTGCAGCAGTATGCGTCGGAGGACGTGAAGACGCACCTGGCGGCGTTCGATATCGCTCTTCGCAAGAAGAAGTTCCTGCTGTGCTTGCAGGCTCTGCTGAAAGCTCAGAAGGTAGAGAACGTGTCAGCGGAGGTCACGAAGGAGCTGAGCTCGCGTCGCGCGGTGTTCCTGGAGCAGGTCAAACAGGTGACACACCCCGTCGTGCTGAAGATCATCAAGGAGAAGCAGGCTGAGCTGAAGAATTAGAGGGTCGGTGCGAAGGACCAAGGGTAGTGTTTCGAGGTGTGGGCGTCGCGCTGTAGAGATTTGCAGCTCGAGTTGATGGGGGGCGGGCGTCCGCGCTTTAGGGACGAGGTAGAGACAGGAGATGCACGACGAAAGCTCGTTCGTCGACAGTCAATAGAGCAGCATCCTGCGTGCTGCGGCTGCCAAAATGATTAGCTATGTCGTGTCCGTCGAGTCCCATCGTTGCATGACCTCCACTCATTCCGTCCCGTCTATCAGGAGACTTTCAACGGTGGCTCATCACAATGTGGCTCCGTCCTTCGGTTCGGGTGCTTCGGAGCCAGCGGAGTTTGTCCGTGTGCGGGTTTTCCACTGCTTTTGTCGGGGGTGAGACTCCCTTTGCATCTGTGAAGCTCTACGTGATCGCTGGAGAAGCATCGGGCGATGCCATCGGTGCCAAAGTCATTCGTGCGTTAAAGCGGCATTCACAGTCGCTGGAATTCCGAGGAATCGGCGGGTGGGTCGTTGGTTATTGTGTTTAGTAGTAGATGGAATTGCAATGACCGTTGCAGCAAATTTACAGGCCGCAGATGTGTGAGGCTGGTGGGTTTGAGTCGCTCTTCCCGATGCAAGAACTGTCCGTCATGGGACTTGTCGAGGTGGTGCCCTACATTTGGCGATTTCGGGTACGATACTGAAGCTGATTTCGTGTGGTTTGAGACCCGGCACTGATGTGATTGTCTTCTGGTAGCGGCGGATTCAGGATACGCTGCGTGATATTGACGAGTTCCAGCCCGAGTTGGTGCTTACCATTGACTCGAAAGGATTTACATTTCGGGTGTTGAAGGCGCTGCAAGCGAGTGAGCAAAAGTCGGGTGCTAAGCGCATCAAGAAGGCACATTATGTGGCGCCATCGGTCTGGGCTTATAAGCACCGAGGCAAGCGTGATTTCACAGAGTTGAAACGACTTCTAGACGTCATGTTCACGATCTTGCCCTTTGAAGAAGACATTTTCCGCGCTGGTGACGTGAGGCACAACGATGGTGTTACAGGAGAGCGGTCCTGGTGTCACTTTGTTGGTCACCCAGCGGTGGAAGACTTCTTGGAAGTTCGTGGGGCTTATGACGTCGTCCAAAGCGGAATAGTACTTGACACCGAGAGTTTGCCCGACGGTATTGTCGAAGTAGGGACTGATGCTCTTCTTGACTTGTCAAAGTTTGAGCTGAGCAAATTACTGGCACGTGGACAACTGCTGCAAGCGCTGGCGGAAAATGGACGTGAACCAAGCGCCAGAGCTCGCGCCAGAGAAGACCACGGTATTCCCACGGATGCATTCGTGATATGTGCACTTGTCGGAAGGTGCGTAATGCTATCTGCTTTGAAATGCCACAAAAACTAACGGGTTGTTGTCGGTTCTACTGTTAGTCGAGCAAATGAAGTGAAGAAGTCTTCACAATTAATCATGGAAGCGATTGAAGAATTCAAGCAAAGAAACCAGTCAGGGCGAAAGGACCACGTATGCGTTTGGTGTATGAGTGAGTTTGTGGGTGGTTTTGTTGCTAACTTCGCGAGTGCTAGATTTACGTTGTGTTGCCCACAATTGCTGCAGTCAAGGAGGAAGTCAATACCCACATTTCAACTGTAGCTCCTGGCGTACACTGTCGTGTTTTGACTGACCTTGACGCTGGATCACGGCTTCGGTTGTTTCAGGTGACACAGCGCTAGCTTTTGGATCAAGAAAATGTTTTAGCTGTACTGATGCTGCCTTTCATTGAACAATTGTAGGGCTCTGACCTCGCAGTTGCTGTGTCTGGGACGATTGTCCTTGAAACAACGCTAGCAAGTCTGCCGACTGTCGTCATCTATCGCGCTAATAGGCTCACCGAGTGGATTGCTCAGCGGCTAGCAGCAGTCCGATTTGTATCAGTACCCAACCTTCTACTTGGAAGGTGCGTGAACAACCATATTTTAGCGTTTACGAGGGTAAACTAAATGTTAGTGTACAGATCATTGATACCAGAGCTCCTATTCAGCGGCTGCACTGCACCGAAGATTGCCGATGCGCTCGAGTAAGATGCACCAATATTTCGCCTTTTAAGTGGGGTACTCACTTTGTTGATGTATGCTTCACAGAACACTACAGCGCCATCCACTTGAACAGCGTGACGCATTACAACTTGCAATGGCGGCGAGCACTTTGATGAAGTGGAAGGAAGCTGAAGCGGGCACGATGGAGAATCTACAGCCAATTCGAGCTAGCGATCTCGTCGCTAAGCACATTCTCAACGTGTTAGTGGACAAGTAGCCACAACACTAGAGAAGACTACGACAACATTCCTCAAGATACAGCGTGCAATTATCTTCACATTCAACAGAAAAACAGTGGCTGGTCGATATTAGGCAAATCTTGCGTACCGGTTGCCAGCTGACCAACACGATGGATGAGTTTTTGGGTTGTTTGAAATGGAACGCAGGTGTTGATTGTTTGAGAAGTTAGGGTGAACGCATATCGGCTTTGAACTCGGCGAGTTTCACGGGCAGCTATCGAGTGCCTTGGACATCACGAAAAACCGATGGTCAAGATTTGCGTCAATATCTACGCCGAAGTGGACGTGGTGGCCGCAGCAGGAGCGATCGGGGGTGACATCGGAGACGGAACCACAATCGGCGAGACTGAAATGGCAGCGGGAGCAACTGCGGGAGGAGCAAAAGTAGCAACAACCGGCGCGAGTACAGGTAGAGGTGCAGCAGTGGGGACAACCACCGGAGTCGTCGTAGTAGGTGGAAGCACAGCACCCAGCAGATTCACAACGTGGCCAGCCAACGCACCCGTGTTGCCACTTCTCGCAGCCGAAATGATACCAGCGGCGTTGGAGTACACGGTCGGGTTCAGTGCCGCACGCGCCAGAAGACCGAAAAGAGATTCACTCGTCATAGGGTCCGTACTGCCTGACATCATGTCCTCGATGGTGTGTGCGAGTGTCACGCGGTCGCTCTGCGAAATGAGGATGTTGCTCCTGGATACCATGACGTTGTTGCCTTGTGCGTCAACCTGGTTGCTGACGACTCCGACGGGTACAAGGAGCGATGGAGCACCTCGCATTCCGGACGTCATCGAAACTTCATCGGACGCCATCATGGTACTCGGTTGGTGGGCTGCCAGCACGAGCGACACCAGGTAGGCAAACGTGACCGCAATTGTAGCGATAGACATCTTCATCAGGGAAGTAGTGGTGGAAGTCGACTTGAGTACTTGGAGTCTGATTGAACAATGACAAGGAGCTGGAGCTGCGGGTAGCATGAAACACCTAAAAGCAAGCAGGAAATCATACGTATCGTCGAAAATACCGAGAAATATTTATCGTTCGCGTGGAAATTCCCCCATGAAGCACGTCAGAGCGACAAATCTCGGCACAATCGTGAAAAGTGAAGCAGCTACTAGGACTCGATCAGCTGAATCGTAAGGCCTTGCTTGGTCTTTTTCTCTGTGCTCGCATCAAAATTGACCGAGACAGAATTCGTTTGTCAACCAATATGGTCACCAACACATGAATCCTTCACCATTTTTTTCATTCGCAAAGTAGTAGACCTTTGGCTTACTTTACTCTGTCAATACCAGAAGCGACTGGAACCATGTCATTGACACATTTTCTTCCATTCCAAAGTGTGGAGCCCAACGCTGATCGCTCTCTTCAAGTGTTTTACTGTTGTCGATGGTTGCAAGAGTCCTCAAGAGCTCGAGAAGGACCCCGCAAATACTTTGCATAGGACGTGACTCTAAAGGACTCAATGCTCACTCCCTTGGGAGTCGCTTCTGTTTGCATCTCGAAGAACCCCGTCGTGTCCATCGGTGGTGAAATGAAAACGGGGATCGTGCAGCTTCCATCCAAATAAAAGACACAAACTGCTGTCTTTGGCAGGTTCTCCCACACGTCTCTGCTAGCTGGTTCCCAGCCTTCGCTCTTAGCAAACGACGTGCAAACGGATGTTGGGGCCTCGAACATCAACGGAATCTGAAGAAGCGTGACGATACCTGCCTTGGCTACGGCCATTGTCAAAAAGCTGTCAGAGATTGATGTGAAACGTGGAAATGACATGGAGGGACGACCATGTTGGCGTTGACAAATAATCGATTTTTGCATTCTCACAAATAGGGTGAGGACTGCATTTCAAGTATGTGGATTGAGCACGGGAGAGTTTTAGCGTACAAACGAGCGGAATGCCACCTTGATAATATGTTTGTGGTAGCAGAGCAACGGCTCTAGCATTATCTTTCGCCGCCGATGCAGCGAAAACGTGTACTCTAGTCACGGGATCTGTGCTGACCCAATTGGTGACGAATCCAGCGACTACGTCCAGTACAGCATGTAGACGGTAGAGCCGTCCACCAGCGGAACACTCGCCGACTGCACAATTATTGTATCGATATGACCATGAAGAAGTGGAGAAATGTGCCTTGGCCGACGGTTAGTCCCAAAAACCAGTACATCGATGAGTTTCATTAGACCATTGGAGATATATTGACCAGGTCAATATCTACAGAACAGCGAGAAGAACGGTTGATAAAAATCCAGATTGTATTCATGAATTGCTATTTGTATGTCACCGTCGAGGAACTGTTCATTTCAGTTGAAGTGATCAGTGCAGCACTGCGCTCGTTGTAGTCGTCGAGGTCGTAGTAACACTCGCTGATTTCACCTTTTAGTGCGTATGGCGAAGCTCCTATCGCCATAAGCGACTTGACCGCGATCCCCGCCGGGTTGCTGGTGATAACCGCGGCGCCGGACGCTAGCGAGGGGTTCGTCTGGTAGACAATTTTGCCTTTGCAATCGTCATTCGAGTAGTACCAGATACTTGTAGCAGGCGGCACAGCACGCCACATCACTCGATTTGAGTTGGCCCACGCTCGACAGTGCGAAAATGTCGTACACACTTGAGTCGAAGCGTCGAACCAAATGTCGACGCCTTTCACCGTTTTGACTCCAGCCACCGCCATTTGAATTTGAATCGTCCTAAACGGATGAGTTGTTCGTCGCAGGCGAACAATCAAGAATGACAAAGCTCTCAGCGGTCACAAGTAGGACTGGTATGCTGGTAAATCCTGTAGATTTTCAGGGGATCGATTTCAGGGTTACCCACACGTACTGGATTTGGTTCCAAGGAAGTGTGGATAATTCCGGGGTACCAAACTGGATGAGCAAGTTTGCGCGAATTCATAGTTTGTGGTGGTCAGAATAAAATCGTACATGCAAGGTCAAAGAAAACAGAACCCGAACTTATGGATGATGAAGCGGTGGCTCCACGTGATACAGGTGATTGAGGCACCAGAAGCACATTCAGCACAGAAGTATGTATTAAAGTGCATCGTGAGCACTTCTTGTATTATGTTGTAGCTAAGCGTCGAGATACTACTTCCAAGATGAAGTCATGTAAGCAGTTTTAGGCAATTGATCCCGCTTGGTCATGTAGTGGCTCAAGCCAGGCGTTGGTGTCGGTGACGTTCGCCTCCAACGCGGTGCTGTTGGAAGCTTTCAAGTGCTCGACGTAGGCTGCGAGGTCGTAGAAGCATTCGCCAATAAAGCCTCGGGTTGGATGGTTGTTTGGCCCGACTGCCATGAGCGAGCGAATCTGATGACCTCCTGATTTCTTGGGCAGTACTTTTGATCCAGAGGGCTGGTCAGGATCAGTGAAGAACATAAGGTCTCCGTTGTTGCAGTCCTCGCCTTTGTAGTAGTGAATGCTGACCCCCGTCGGAACAGCGCGCCACATGATGCGAGTTGCTGGGCCCCAGCCTCCGCAGTTGTCGAACGTATCGCAGACATTCGTGCTAGCGTCGAACCTGCTGATGCCTGCCACCGCCATAATAATGTATGAAGCGTGTCTAGTAGGGAGAACTGAGGAGAGCTTGGAAATCGACTGAATAACTTCGCTTGAAATGTTGGATGGTAAATTCCACGATTAGTAAAATAGAGCGTGGTCTGAGTTCTTCGCGTCACGATATTGTCTAGCAATGCGTGGTGCTCTTGGTAGCGTTGTACATTTTTATCTCGGCCAACATCAAACGAGGCTTGCGTTGACAGTAGATGCGAGATTTGGGTCATGGTAAATATTAAACGAATGTTTTATCACTGAACGAAGAAAAAAAATGAAAAATGTTTTGAAGTATCATGGGGATATGCATTTACCCAGAAAAAGTATTAGACGGAGGTCGAGTTTGAGTTTGGGGTTTCAGTGTTTGAAAGGGGATCCAACCGGTTGGACGACGAGTTCCCTTCCAGGGTGGGGATCAAAGTTACCGTCGTTTCTCCGGTGGACGAGTTTCCATCCGAACTGTTGGTTGCATTCGAGTGCTCGAGTAGTTTGTCCAGGTCTGGATAACACTCGTTCACCAACCCCCCAACCGCGTACGGAGAGTTTTCCAGCACCATGAAAGACCTGATGATGGCGCCAGTAGGCCCGAGATTGAACGGATGGGAGCCGGAAGCTCGAGAGGAATCAGTCGTATAGACGAGTTCGCCTTCACAGTCATTGTTCTGGAAGAACGCGACCACGCCGAGTTGGGGAATGCGTTCCCACAAAACACTGGTAGCTGTATTCCAGCCTTTACATCCTGAGATCGTGACGCAAACTTGGCTTGGCGCGTCGTACAGGTAGCTTTGACGGTGGACCGTAACGATACCAGCACAAGGAAGGAGAGAGTCAAGCATTGTCACGGGATCTAGGCTGATCGTTGGAAATTGATGAATGCCTTTGGAGTTGTTGCATACTCAAAGTACATGTAGTGCGTTGGTGAAATGCCCATCGCTGTCGGGATATTGCGTCGAGACTAACAAAAGTGGATGCTGAGAGTCTGACTCCAAATTGAATGTGCAACCGAAGTTCATGGGGTGGCAAGGATTCATCGATTGTCACTTTATCGAATAGGTATTGCCTAATAGCTATGGCTACCAACAAATTGAATGCAACCGAAGAACTGCCTTTCGATGAGCTCAAACGAGTGGAGATTTTTGCTGCTGAAGTAAAAGAAGTGCTTATTGAATACAACACGTGTACACTTTCACTCTTACCTCCGTACATCCTTCGAGCTCCCTGATTACATGTCAGCAGCACCCCCAACATCATTCGAGTCAAAATCTTGACTGGTATTCGATGTATTTGGCAGGGCGTCGAACCAGTTCACCGACAGGTTCGAGTCGTTGCCATCACCCCAACTCGCACTCGAGTCCTCGTCGGCTGCGTTGACTTTGGCCGTGGTATTCGAAAGTTTCACACTCACACTTGCTCTTGATTCCTTTGGTCGGATAGCGCGAGGTTTCTATCACCAGCAACGAGCGAACCGTGTCTCCGGGTTCGTCGTTCCTTCTCAGTTCATACGAATTCGAGGCCAAGCCTTGTTTGGAGCTGTAAACGACTCGACCTCTGCAGTCTTCCCCCTCGTAAAAGTTGACGCTGCCTCCATCAGGAATTCTTGCCACATTACTCTCTTCGCCTTTGCCCACCCGCTGCACGAAGGAAAGGTGAGGCACACTTGACTAGGGGCATCGTACATTAGGACTTTATCGATTGTTCGCTCGGGGACTGTAAGGATCCCAGCTCGAGGTGGCATCATCTTGCAGTGCTTCTCACAGGAAACAAAATGAAGTCGTTCTTGACAGAATAGTTATCGGAATTGTTGTGACGGATGAAGAAAGCAACAGTTGATAGCACCACCCTTGACCCTCGAATTGGATTGACGACTTCAAGTTCAAATGCTGTGCCTGTCAAGTCTCAAAAAGCCCAAAAAGTGACTCGAATTGTAGGTGGGATCTCTTCATTGCCCTCATCTCGCACCACGCCTTGGAACCTTTCACTCGTGGCCCCAGCTGCCAATAACGGACGTCTGGATGGACGACTCCCAGTTCTGGCCGTCGAACGCTTCCGTGGTGACGCTCGTGATGGTGGAGGGGTCCACACAGCCGACCGTGACCGCGAACGAGTCCGGATTGCTGCGTGGGCGGTAGAACGACTGCACGCCGCAGCGTTTGCAGAAAAGGTGTTTGGCCTCGTGCGTGTTGAACGTGTAGAGGGTGAGCATGTCCTCGCCCTGCAGCAGCCGGAAACGGGACTTGGGCACGATCGTGTGGCGGTTCCCCTTCATGGTGCAGATGGAGCAATTGCAATCGGTTCGCATCAAGTCGCTCGGCGCGTCGAATTCGAATTGCACGGCCTTGCAATGGCACGAGCCGCGGTGGAGAACGAGGGGCTGGGACTCCATCATGTTGGAATGTTGGAATAGTCGACTTGGTGGTAGATTCGTAACTGAAGCAGGCTCATGCGTGAGTGAAGGTTACGACGGGTGGGATTGGTTGAAAAGAAGCCAATAGCAAGAGAGGACGCGAAACGACGTGAGTTGAAGCTAATGCGAATGTTTGGACGGCGGAAAACTCGTGATGCAGTGAAGGATGAGGTGGAGAAGAAGGCACTTTCGGTGCAAGAACGGGTGAATGTATTGGAGACGAGTGAAGTGCTGCTGAAATACCCGATTGGACTGTTGCAACCGTGTACGAAATTGTTTGGGTGTTGGTCCAGTACTGGATTGGATGTTGACTGGAACTGTCAAGTCTCGCGACAGGAACTGGGGCGGCTGAAGAAACGATTTGTGCACATGATTCCAATGGAAAACACGAGTCGAGAGCTGAGGGTGACGCTGGCGGTGCTTCTGCAGATGCCTGAGCTACGAACGCAGCCGTTTGTCCCGCTAGTCTGTAGGTCGCTATTGAATCGACAGACACAAGAACGAGAGTTGGTGTCTTTTGGCGCCTTTGTGACGATCCTGGCCGTGTTCAGTGTCAAGCAGTCACTGGAGCTCAAACGACAAGGTGGGGGGAATTTTTTACTCTGATCCGATCGGCTGTGGTAGCTTCTGTGGCTGCTCACATATTTTGCAGTTCTTTTCGATGTGTATGACTACGAAGGCAAGGGATGCGTTACCGTGGACGATTTCCTGAGGGTCATTTCAACTGTGTCTTGTTTGAATGCGGCCAAGAAAAAGGCTTTACTCCAGGAAGTGGAGATGCATCTTGCACCATACACAAAACAGACCAAGACTGGTGCAAGGGGTGTATTGTTCAGTGACTTCAATCGGGTAACTACGTCACTTTCTTGACCAAGAGGCCCGTGCCACCTTGTTGTAACTCTTCGGTTGTTCTTCAGCTGGTTGTCGACGAGGAAGTTCAAGCAACTATGACAATAGTTTATTAGAAGGTAGAATATCAATACCATAATAACATTTGTCTAGCTTCCCCCGCCGTCAGAAGAACAACATCTACAACACCTAAAATTACTTGCTTCTCAAGTTAACTTGGCAGCAAAACGACTCTCGATGTGTCCGTCCTCTTTTATAGTTGGCACAAGAGTCTAAAACCTGGTTCGCCGAGCTGATGGTGAAGTGGCACATTGGCACCTATGCACGCCTGCGGCCTCCTCGCCGTGGTCACGAGTGCTCCAAGTTCGATCTCGGTGCACAATGATTCGTTTGCTTACTCTCCGCCTGTGATTCTAATGTGAGGTTTGTATTTCTTTGTTGTCATCAGAAAGAGTGGACGATGGACGATTCAGTAGAACTGTGATCGCTTTCCCACCTCCAGACGACGACGAATCTCGAATGCACTTGAAGCAACGCGATGGGCTTGACTTCCATTTCAGCGATGTCTTTGACCCTAGTGTCTCGCAGGAGCAAATTTTCAACGAAGTCTGCCTTGTAAGTCATTCAGGTTCCAGTCTTCATGCTTGAGCCCTCCTAATCCAACTGCTATATTTTATTTTGTAGGATATAGTGTACAGTGCGCTGGACGGCTACAATGGTACCATTCTAGCCTATGGACAAACTGGGTCCGGTAAAACCTACACAATCACGGGAGGCGAACACTATGCGGACCGTGGTATCATCCCTCGTGTTCTCTCTACAATATTCGAGGAGTTCGAGAAGAGACCAAACATGCGCTACTCGTGCTACATCTCGTACCTGGAAATTTACAACGAAAATGTCTACGACTTGCTCGATCGGTGCGTGTTTCTCGTATCTGACTTCGATAACATTCGTGCTAACTGTGTAGTTACTTAGATCCCATACCGATCGACCGATTGAGGAGTGGACGAAGGTTCTTCTTATGGATGACGACGAAGGAGATATGCACTTTCGAAATCTCGGGTGAGCCTCCTGTAGTAACTTTTTCATCGTTGGTGGAGCAAATAATTTACCAGTGTGCTTTTATATGTGAAGTGTTTTTGAGGCAGTCTCTGAAGAAGAAGCGCTGAATCTGCTCTTCCTCGGAAATATGAACCGTGTCACGAGTGATACTCCGATGAACCAGGTAAGCAGATATTAAGTAAAGATGAAATCCTCGCTCACCAGAGTACTGAGTCTGGGCGTCACGTTTTGTCAGGCTTCGTCACGCTCTCACTCGATATTTAGCGTCATGATTGAGTCTCGTCCTGTCGATTCAGACGTGATCGTCACATCCAAGCTGCACCTTGTTGATCTTGCGGGCTCAGAGCGGGTCTACAAACGAGATGGCACTCAGCGTATGCGTTCCGAAGGAAAACATATCAACCTATCTCTTCATCATCTAGAGCAGGTACATTTTTCATAACAGCTCTGATTATTATCTGCGGGTTGTTTGATGAAGTTGTTCTGTTTGCAGGTGATTTTGTCACTACGAAGCAAGCGCAACGCAGTTGCCAAGGCGTACCACATTCCTTATCGCAACTCGATGCTCACATCCGTATTGCGAGGAAGTCTCGGTGGAAATTGCAAGTCGGTGTTCGTCGCAACACTGAATCCGGAGAACGATTTCGTGGACGAATCCATTTCAACATGCCGGTTCATGCAGCGCTGCTCTGAAGTGGCTGTGGACGTGGCTGTAAACTCTGAAGTGGACACTGAAAAGCGCTTGGAATCAGTTGAAAAACTCAATGCCGAACTTGAATCCACCAACTTTGAACTGCAGGCTCGGGCTGTGCAACTTGAAAACGATTTGAAAGCGCAAGCCCTTCAATTTGGCAAGCAGGAGCAGCAATGGGAACGGCGCCTCGTGCTGGCCCAAGAAGAAATTCAGGCAGCACTAACAGCTGCGAGAAGTGCGAAAGACCGATCGGACCATGTTGGTAAAAGAGTCGATTGGATGCAGTGCGAAGAAATTGTAGAGAGATTACTGCTCACAGGAGACTTACCTCGAGAGGAATTGGATAAATCAAGAAGTGGAGGCGAGTTTGAGGAAGCCCGACTACTATATGAAGCCGTCGCAAAGGAAATTCGAGATCTAGGAATGGCCACAGCACTTGGATGCCTGGTAGTTTTGAAGGACAACACATTCTTCGCATCAAACACCGCGGCTGAACTGCAAGAGCTCATGAGGAAGCAAACACGAACCGTTGAGGCACTGGAACAGCGATTGCTGGAGCAGAAGCGTGAGGCTGAACTGTTGAAGGATCAAATTCAGAGTGTTGCGGAATTTCAAAAGACTGAGAATGAGCCCATGACGTATATCGCAAGATCAAAATCTCACACAGGAGCTCTTAGAAAGCGACATTCTTCTCACAGACGATTGTCTGCAAGTGGGAAAAGTGGAAGCACGGGAGATCGTGACGCATCGTACAGCGGCAGTGATAGTGAAAATGACAGTGAAGCTTCAGAAACGCATGAATACGACCGACCATCTGCAGTTCGACTTGAAAACTCGCTACCGAAGCCCGAGTCACACACCAAGGCTAAGCGATCGGAATACAGTAATGCAAGCATCTCTGAAACGGATGACAAGCAGACCACCATTAGAAGTGCAGCGTTGACAACTGATGGAGTGGAGAATCCTGTCCCGCCTCCAGCAGGAAGCTCCCGCAAATCTGGTAGCGATATGATCCGAAAGCGCATGGAGTTGCTGCGAAATGGGAGCTTGTTCGTGAAGTACGGTCGCTTTGGGAAACCGCATGTGCGTTTTGTCTGGTGCTCAGCTGATCTCGAGTATCTCAATTACCGGAAGGTGAACAGCTCAGTCATAAAGGCTACCATTCCAACGCGCTGTATTACACGGGTTTGCCTCGGCCAGGATACTCGAGTGTTTGAACGTGCAAAGCAACCAACCCGTGCGCCCCACTGCTTCTCTGTTGAATATGAAGAGAATCGCACGTTGGATCTCGAGGTATGAGTGACTAGCGTGTTACTATTTGGTAAGTATGTTGGTTGGCTAACGTATGTGTCTGATGATTTCCATTCCTATAGATCGCAGACGGTGAGAGCCCAGAAGTGAAAAAGACCAAGCGTAGCGACTGGGTGGAGGCATTACAGTTCCTTATCAAATTGAAAACAGCACCTCGACGACAGATATCTCCACCAGGCTACGATTCAGCTGCATCAATTACCTCATAGCTGACTAAACTCGAATGGCATACTGTTTTCGCGCTCTATTAACACAATCCACAGCGTAACATGAATCATAAACCATTCGACTAGACAATTTGCTGGTGGCTGCTTCTTTTCACGATTGTGCCGAGATTTGTCGCTCTGACGTGCTTCATGGGGGAATTTCCACGCGAACGATCAGTATTTCTCGGTGATTTCGATGATACTGCTCGCTTTTAGGTGTTTCATGATACCCACGGCTACAACGACTCGCAGCTCCTTGTCATTGTTCGATCGGACTCCAAGTACTCAAGTCGACTTCTACCACTACTTCCCTGATGAAGATGTCTATCGCTACAATTGCGGTCACGCTTGCCTACCTGGTGTCGCTCGTGCTGGCAGCCCACCAACCGAGTACCATGATGGCGTCCGATGAAGTTTCGATGACGTCCGGAGTCCGTGGCGCTCCATCGCTCCTCCTACCCGGCAACCAGATTGAAGCTCAAGGTAGCAACGTCCTCATTTCGCAGAGCGACCGCATGACGCTCGCGCACACCATCGAGGACATGATGTCAGGCAGTACGGACCCTATGACGAGTGAATCTCTTTTCGGTCTTCTGGCGCGTGCGGCACTGAACCCGACCGTGTACTCCAACGCCGCTGGTATCATCTCGGCTGCGAGAAGTGGCGACACGGGTGCGTTGGCTGGTCACGTTGTGAATCTGCTGGGTGCTGTGCTTCCACCTACTACGACGACTCCGGTGGTTGTCCCCACTGCTGCACCTCTACCTGTACTCGCGCCGGTTGTTGCTACTTTTGCTCCTCCCGCAGTTGCTCCCGCTGCCATTTCAGTCTCGCCGATTGTGGTTCCGTCTCCGATGTCACCCCCGATCGCTCCTGCTGCGGCCACCACGTCCACTTCGGCGTAGATATTGACGCAAA
>JAHWLE010000078.1:0-43093 GCA_024679135.1 Phytophthora foliorum
TAGCCCATTTGGTGTACCCGGCGCTGTGATTTCCATGGCACTTTGTGTTGCCGGCATGGTGTCGATTATCTACAGTGGCGTGTCGAGCTACGAGTTCCTCGCGTCCATCATCGTGGCTATTCTGTATTTCGCCATTGGAGCTGTGTACTTCTTTATGTGTGTACAGCCACGCTTCGAGTCAACTCCAAATTCAAAATTGCGTGAGAATCTGCTGAGCAGTGCATCGTCGAAAGTTTGAGACTCAGCGTGAGTTGCTTGCACCTTCAGTCTTTTAGAGGACGATCGCCAGACTCTAATGACTACTGCCCCCATTGACTGTCCAGCGAGATCAATTTTACCGTAAGCGTTCTACTCGAGGTGGTAAATACGCGGAATAAGCAAATGCTGGCAAGCGTCACCTTCGACTTGTTCTTGAAAGGGGTACGCCGCAACCTAAAGACTTCTCCTTGTCAAGCAAACTGTAACTGTGCAAAGTGCATTACATGTATTTGCTTGAGCAGCCAGCACAAAGGCACAGTTAATGTGTGACGAGGCAGGAAGCTTTTAATCACTTCATGGTGAAGTACTCGTTGTGCTCGTGGCCAGCGATTCGAAGTTTTGAGCTCAGTTATAGAAGCAATCGGAGACAAATCGGGTAGTCGTCATGAAAAGCTTCTTCGGGATGACGCTGCCCAGAACGCGAGTATGCCATGGCGTTTCCGATGTCAATAGAGCTGCGCTGGGAATAGCTCCTCACACCAAACACTCGGATATTCGCCAACATTAAAGGAATGGCTGGGGAGTGCAGGATCTTTATGCGATGGTGCGAGCTGTGATCGATCCAATTTTTAGGGACAATCTTGTTAGTATTGCTGCAGAATCATGCACCACCAGCGAAAATAAGCACGCATGGCGTGCCGCACGCCTTCGAGCTGCAACATGACCTCGTTGCAGTCATTTTCAGTTCCACTGACAATTTCTCAAGCTGCTGCTCCAGTTGCCGAGAACCCCTCCTGACAAACTTCATCTCGCAACTTCCAACCACAATGCAGGTCACCACGATCAAGACTCCCCGTGAAATGAACGAGTTGCTCAATGAATCGGAGCCTGTGTACGGCACCCAGTCATGTGCAACGACCTTGCTACGGATACGTTCCCGCAGTACTCAGTGCCAGCTCGCGTCGCCCACCAAATGATCAAGGACGAACTCGCTCTTGACGGCAACCCCAGCATGAACTTGGCGTCTTTCGTGACGACCTACATGGAGCGCGAAGCCGAAGAGCTTATGATTGAGGGTCTTCGCAAGAACTACATCGATTTGGACCAGTACCCGCAGACTGCGGAGATCCACAACCGTTGCGTGCAGATGCTCGCGAATCTTTACCATGCCCCGCTTGATGAAGGTGTGAAAGCCACAGGCACTGGATGCATCGGTTCGTCAGAGGCGATCATGCTCGCTGGCCTCGCCATGAAGCGGAAGTGGAAGGACCGCCGCCTCGCTGCTGGTCTGCCATACGACAAGCCCAACATGGTGTTCGGCTCCAACGTTCAGGTCTGCTGGCACAAGATGTGCAAATACTTCGAGATTGAGATCCGCGAAGCTGACGTATCTCCAGACTGCCTTGTGCTGACGGCCGAGCGAGCACGTCCTCTGCTCGACGAGAACACAATCGGTGTGGGCGCGATTCTAGGAAGTACTTTCAACGGTGAATACGAGGACATCATGGGAATCCACGATATGCTCGTGGAACAGAACGAACTCAATGGATGGAGCATTCCGCTACACGTTGACGCAGCCAGTGGTGGCTTTATTGCTCCGTTCATCAGTCCCGACCTGCTATGGGACTTCAGGTTGCCGAATGTCAAGTCTATCAATGTTAGCGGCCACAAGTTCGGACTCGTGTATGCTGGTAGGCTGGGCGATCTGGAGAGAAAAGGATGACCTCCCGGAAGACCTGGTGTTCCACGTGAACTATCTGGGTGGAGACCAGTCGTCATTTACTCTTAACTTCTCCTAGGGTGCCGGCAATGTCGTCGCGCAGTACTACAACCTGCTGCGGTTCGGCTTCGACGGCTACCGCCGCATAATGGAGGCCAGCATGGAAAATGCCGACTTCCTACGCAAGGCGTTGGTATCTACCGGCCTGTTCACCATTGTCGACAAAGCCCATATGCCCCTGATAGCGTTCTCGCTCAACGACTCATCAAGCTACACCTGTTTCGACATCCAGGAGAAGCTCAAGGGCCGTGGTTGGATCGTCCCAGCGTACACGTGCTCGAAAGGAGCCGAATCAATGACCATCATGCGCGTCGTCGTCAAGCAAAACTTCTCGTGTCAGATGGCAAAGATGCTCGTGCAGGACATTCTAAACGCTGTCACTGCACTCGAGCATCACTCTCGCGCGCTCCACTGTTCGCCCAGCAAGACCAGCCAATGTGTAAGCAGCGTTGCAGTCCACCCCATGCCGGCGGTTGTGAAGATCAAGCACACGAAGCTCGCGTCCAGTAAGCTGGGAAACGCCGCTCCCAAGGGCCCGAGGCATGTCACGCACCTCAAGCTGTGCATCTAATTCATACTATAAGTAATATAATACATATCAACTACATTCTACCCAGGCCCAAGTTCTCGTTCTTTCTCGTTCTTGTTCTAATTCTTGCTCATTTTGATGGTCGAACAACTTCAGCGTTCGAACTGAAGCACGACGCAGACGGAGCAGTCGTCGACCACCAAGATGCACAAACAGGATCGAGTCGCAGTGGTAAGACTTTTAAAGAAACACGCTGAACGCTTTTGATTATCTATGGAGATCGAAGCTGGCCAGCTCAAAACTAGTACAACGCACGCTAATAAAGAAATTTGATGACTTGACGCACTGCTTACGCCTTGTTGGACACACGCGAGCCCATGAGGTTCTCGCGGAACTCCTTGGCCGACACCGGGCCGTTGCCCACCTCCAGGCGAGGCTTGACACGGTACACGAAGTAGACGGCGCCGATGATAAAGTATCCGATGGCGACCAGAACGGACGCGAGGAAGACGTAGCTGGATGTGCCGCTGTAGATGATGGACACCATCGAAAAGATGCATAGGATGATGCAAATCACAGCGCCGGGGATACCGAAGGGGCTTTTGTACGGGCGCGGACGTTCAGGCTCACGGACACGCAGCATGATGAAGGCCGTCAGCTGGAACACGTACGAGACGATGGCGCCGATCAACGCCAGGTTGATCAGAACTGACCCCAGACGGGTGTCTCCGATAGCGAAATGCAGCACGATCACCAGCACAAGCGCGATGAGACTTCCAACGATCAGCGCGACGTGAGTCGTGCCACGGGTCGGGTGCAGCTTCGTCAGAATCTGCGGCAGGTATCCGTCGCAAGCAATAGCGTACAGCAACTTGCCCATGCAGAACACGAACGAGTGGAAACTCGAGATCAAACCGACAATGAGGATCCACGTGAAGCCCGAAGTGGTACTGTTGTCGCCGAACACAGCCTGGTAACCAGCGAGCAGCGGTGAGGTGTTGACGTACATCTCGTCGGCGCCGGGGCTGATCATGGAGTTAAAGATGACCGTGCAGAACGAAATCACAATAAGTGTCGCGATGGACACGAGGAGTCCGCGCGGCATGTTCTTCGTGGGTTCGATGGTCTCATCAATGGCAAGCGGCAGCTCTTCAATACCGAGGTAGAACCACAGCGTGAACGAAGCACCCTGTAGAACGCCGTCCCACCCTTTGTAGTTCCAGTCACGGTCAACGACCCAGTCCTGGTACGAGATCTTGGTAGCGGCTCCAACGTAGAACACCAGAAGCACAGCCACCGACAGGACGGTACAGGCCGCCTGCACTCGGAAGGTCATCTCCACACCCATGACGTTGAGCGTCACGAACACGACGTAGCATATGATCCACCAAATGGGACCAAAGTCCGTGCTGACTCCGACGATCTCGGAGAAGTAGGAGCCAATGCCGGTCGCAGCCACCCCCGTGGTGACCACGACCTTAAGACACTCTGCAATGCCGGCGAAGAAGGCCGCCGTCTTGCCGATGCCGTGCAGTGCAAAGACGTACGGACCTCCACCGTGGGGCACCGTAGCCGAAAGCTCAGCGATCGAGAAGGACAGCAGCACATACTGCACCGTGACGATGGAAAGCAGGATAAGGAGACCGTCGAAGCCGGCGACCAAAGCTGATTGCCAGCCGAAGAAGTCGCCACTGATGACGGCACCCACACCCAACGCCCAGAGGTGCGGGGTCTTGGCGTAGCGTTGAGGGCCTTCAACTTCAACTGCCGGGCCGTTGACACTCAGGTTCGAGACGCGTGTGCTCATGACTCGAAAGGGGAACGGAGTCGACTGGAGGTGCGCCAAGCGAATTGCAAAGTGAGCGAGGCAGAAGCTGCAGCGAAAAGCGTTGGGCTGCCGAGTCTCGACGTAATGCAGTCCCGGCACAGCGAGATGGGTACGTTGGCTAGCGTGCAAAAGGCACAATGTGCGAGCGTACGGAGCTCCACAGATCAAGGGGGTCAATCACAGCTTCAAATCGCAAAGAGTCAGCAAACTGCAACTTACAGATGATTGGTCTGTTTGCATGCATCGGATACGTTTGATTGGCGGATATCGAGAAAGCCGGACTCGTTGCGGACAGAAACCAGTCGAAAAGTCAAACGGGAGACTGCTGATCCGGTGATGCAGGCTGCGTCGCCCTCAGTTTGCGTTGCAACGCGCCAAGAAATGGCCTTGCACCGCGCTGTGGTCTACACAAGTTTAGGGCTGCATGGCGAGATATCAGTCAATAGACAAATGCAGACTTCAAAAAGAGAGAACTGGGCTTCATAGGGGCGCGGTTGAGCCGGACGAACCCCACTGCGTCGACACTCGTCACCCCAAGAAGCAGCACGCTTTGCCGCATGTGTCGGTTGATCATCTCATCAATTTGATGGGCACGGTAGCCGACCCGGATCTCTTCCTTACCGGGGATGAGCTCGTCGCTGGCTTGTCAAAGTCTCCGACGCCAGCGGTTGTCTGACAACATGGCAAGCGCCAGCGACACACGTGCAGTGCAGTCTCCATCTTCGCTGCATGGTGCTTGCATTCCTCGTTATTCCTGGTTCGTGGCGTGATGCATGCACACGTTCGACTGTGCCACACTGAAGGCCGTCATACTGGCGACGTCGCGTAGGCCACCATACATGTACATGTAACGCACTGCGCGCACGCTCAACGAAAGAAAAGGCCTGCCCGATCAGGCACCTACACTTTCGGTAGTTGAGCATGGCCCACCGGAATTCCTGTTACTTCGCGTGTGTACGGCACACTTGCTTCTTTCCTCACTCAGACTTGATCTACATGTATCTGAAAGGAATTCTGCTGAGAACTGCGCTTTCCTTCGGCATGTGGCCTCTTCGATGATGTTGTTCGCAGATGCAATTCAGTTAATAAGGGATGAAGTCCATCATGGACAGAGGTAAAGAGAGAAAGGATCAGACTGTCTATTGAGCTGCCTATCACTACTAAGATACCTGTGTGGAAATTTGCCTCGGTCTTCTACCATGATAGGATCATTCGCCTCCTCGTTGTCTCATTCTGCTGGCTCGATACTTCGGGCTTCACGGGGGGCGCTCCACTGGACAGAGGTGAAGATCAGGTATCAAAAGGAAGGTCGCGTGTATTACAGTAGCAGAGGGCAAACTTCGCATAGAGTTCATTGCAACAGCAAGCCTAGTTGAGATTGACAGAGACTTGATCCCGATGCGGATATTAACGTCAACGCTGGCTAGACACCTCGAATGCAAATTACATGTACATCAAGTTTAGGCATCGAGCTAGTCGCGCAAACGTCATCGCGACGATAACAAGTTCAGATTTTTTATCTGAAAATACAAGAAAAACAAAGGCTTTGCAAAAACTGTAAACAAACAAAGGTTGCATCTCCACAAACAAAAACCATCGAGTGCATAGTGAAACACGCTGGACGCTTTGATTGTTTATCGCGGTTTCAAATCGCCTCAGCTGAAAAATACGAATGACTCACGCAACTAAAGAAACACCATCATTCTACGACGTGCAGACCAGAGACTCTCTCGATCCCTGTCTGCGCTTTCGGTTTGTACCACCAGGTTCCGACGCACTGCTCACACCTTGTTGGACACACGTGAGCTCATAAGGTTCTCCCGGAACTCCTTGGCCGACACCGGGCCGTTGCCCACCTCCAGACGAGGCTTCACGCGATAAACGAAGTAGACAGCACCGAGGGCAAAGTAGGCGATGGCCACCAGAACTGAAGCGAGGAAGACGTAGCTGGATGTGCCACTGTAGATGATGGACACCAGTGAGAAGATGCACAGGATGATGCAAATCACAGCGCCGGGGATACCGAAGGGGCTCTTGTACGGGCGCGGACGCTCCGGTTCCCGAATGCGCAGCATGATGAAGGCCGTCAGCTGGAACATGTACGAGACGATGGCGCCAATGAGCGACAGGTTGATCATCACCGAAGAGAGACGAGTGTCACCGATGGCAAAGTGCAACACGATCACCAGCACAAGAGCAATAATACTGCCCACGATCAGCGCGACGTGAGTCGTGCCACGGGTCGGGTGCAGCTTCGTCAGAATCTGCGGCAGGTATCCGTCGCAAGCAATAGCGTACAGCAACTTGCCCATGCAGAACACGAACGAGTGGAAACTCGAGATCAAACCGACAATGAGGATCCACGTGAAGCCCGAAGTGGTACTGTTGTCGCCGAAAATCGTTTGGTAACCCGTAAGCAGCGGCGAAGCGTTGACGTACATCTCGTCGGCGCCGGGGCTGATCATGGAGCTGAAGATGACCGTGCAGAACGAAATCACAATAAGTGTCGCGATGGACACGAGGAGTCCGCGCGGCATGTTCTTCGTGGGTTCGATGGTCTCATCAATGGCAAGCGGCAGCTCCTCGATGCCGAGGTAGAACCACAGCGTGAACGAAGCACCCTGCAGAATTCCATCCCAGCCGTTGTAGTTCCAGTCGCGGTCGACGACCCAGTCCTGGTACGAGATCTTGGTAGCGGCTCCGATGTAGAACACCAGAAGCAGCAGCACCGAAACAACCGTGACAACCACTTGCACACGGAAGGTCATCTCTACACCAACGATGTTGAGCGTCACGAATATGATGTAGCACGCGATCCACCAGATCGGGCCGTACTCGGAACCAACACCGATGAGCTCGGCGAAGTATGAAGCGATACCCGTTGCAGCAACAGCGGTCGTCACGACAACCTTGAGGCATTCGGCAATGCCGGCAAAGAACGCCGCCGTCTTGCCAATTCCGTGCAGCGCGAAGACGTACGGACCGCCACCGTGGGGCACCGTAGCCGAAAGCTCAGCGATCGAGAAGGACAGCAGCACATACTGCACCGTGACGATGGAAAGCAGGATAAGGAGACCGTCGAAACCGGCGACCAGAGCTGATTGCCAGCCGAAGAAGTCGCCGCTGATGACGGTTCCGACACCCAACGCCCAAAGGTGCGGCGTCTTGGCGTATCGGCGCACACCTTCCGTTTCCACGGCAGGGCCGTTGATACTCAAGTTCGAGATACGGTTCATCAGGAATACGTGCTTGGAACGAGGTCGGCGTAGTAGGTGAAAGAAGCTCGTTGCAGTGCGCAGGAAATTGCAAAGTGAGCGATTGAGACCGCCTCCATTTTCGAGAAGCGTCACGAAGCTCAGGTCTGCGACCTCTGCATGGCAGACCCGGCACAGCGGCAGGCCAGCGGTGCAGCTGGGTGTCCTCGTGAGCGCAAAACGAACAATGTGCGAGCGTACGCGGCCGCAGAAATAGAGCGAACGTGGTCAAACCACTGCAACGGGTTCTTGAAGGTGTGGGGTCCGCAGAGATCGGGCCGCTATTGGTTACAGCATGCGCGTCGGCAAACCGCAGACCGGACACCGGGATCAGCCAGCGTCGTTGAAAATTAAAATGGCTCCGGCCTTCGTGAACAACGGTGATGTAGGCATCATGGCGGTTTCCAGGCTGTCGCTTCGAAGCACAAGACAATTGCAGGCGATGGAGAAAGCTGCCGAGTGATTTCTCCATTGCCTTTGGTGGGCGCTGAGTCACGTTGAGACCCGTCTCAATACGCAAAACCGGGCGATGTGCTGGTGCATCGACCCACGCGAGCAGGAAGAGCTTTTTGCGAGCACTAGTAGCTGTTATTAGTTCGTTGTTTGTAGTCAAACCGTGGTCTGAAATCCTCTAATATACTGTAGCCTCTTATAGATTCTCTCCCTCAGACATGAAAAGCTGTGTGTTTCGGTAGCTGTGCCGCACCGACACCGGCATGCATGCGCAAGTGCAGGAAGCGCAAGATCGCTCGATCAGAGCCGGGCGGTCTTACCTGAAGAAAAAAAAAAACATCCGGACCGCGGAGATGCTCACGGGGATGCTTCCGCAGACTCGCCATTTGCCATCGGGCTCACCTGGACAAGTTTGCAAGGCAAAACCCATCGGACGCAGGTTGCTGCTGCAACTTGCACAGCAATGACTCGATCGTCAATCACTCACGTGAATCGCAAGGCGCGACGCAGACAGCAAGTCGCAGCATGGCGTCCGCAACGGGTGAAATGCGCTGAAGACTCGTTCCGCTCCGCATACAGACGCGGATGTGCCGCCCATCACAAAGCTTCAGACGGCGAATTCTGGTGCGAGTGGCAGGATGCGCACATGAGCTGAGGCACCCATGAGCCGAGACGTCTCCCCCCTACCGAGAGACCGGTGCAGCGCATTACCACAGAAATTGCAGCGGAAAATCGATGACGGCAAGCCCAGATAAACGCCTTGAAACTAGAGCAAACTCGAAGCGCTGCCATCACTTCCGCCGGTGGTGCGGTGACGAGTGGCGACGCAGAAGGAATGCCCCGTCCTTGAGATCTGTTCAACCGGAAGCTCAATGTGCGAGCGTACGCGGCGGTCGAAGCAAGGCTGCATCAAGTGAGCCAGATTGGACGGCACTCGGTCGACGCGGACGGGGCGGAATCACTCGCGGCCGAAGCCGTATGCTGGCGGCAGTGGCTTTCCCGGCAGGAGGTGCCAGTTGGAATTCACCGCTCGAGAGGCAGGGAATCCCCATCGTTCGAGTCCAAGCTTTCAGTTGCTATGGCAAGACCATCTACGCAATTGTTGTGTCGATGTCGAAGTTGGGCTCGGCGTGACGGAGACTGGCGCGCTGCCTCCAGAGATCGGACATGGGGTGGAAGCTCGTCGTTTTAGCGTGTGCGAGCGTACGCGCGGGCCCCGACAATGTATAGAGTGAGGCATTTGGCCAAACTGAATGTCCTTCGGGTCGGCGC
The DNA here is from genome assembly GCA_024679135.1 of Phytophthora foliorum. Taxonomy (NCBI): domain Eukaryota; phylum Oomycota; class Peronosporomycetes; order Peronosporales; family Peronosporaceae; genus Phytophthora; species Phytophthora foliorum. The sequence goes on from JAHWLE010000078.1 coordinate 9,315, forward strand.
CAAACTCCATGCCATCGGCCATGACACCCTCCAGTGCGTTGATCGTAGCCCTGCCCATTGGCTGTCGGGGACATGACGCACTGCGTCAGCTCGCCGAAGTGCTGTTGCTGCTGTAGAAGTGCGCTGTGGGTGTTGGTCGCTTTGATTTGGTGCTGTGAGTTCGGACGATTGACTCCAGTGGGAAATACACATGCGAAAAGCAAGCTTGCAAGAGCTCAACTACAGCATCTAGCTTAGGCTGTTGCTCCTCTTCCACCGGAGGTTTAGAGCGTCATTTTTGCTAGCGCGTAGCTAGTACAGGCTCCACTCCGATGCAGCGAAAATTTTGGAACCAGGGCCTAAGAATACATGTACTACTTACAACCCGCGTTTTCTGCTTCACGACGAAGGCTCATCTCCACTTCATCGTTCGAATGTAGTGGTCGACATGGATACTCCAATACCGACTTCTTATTGGCTGAATGACTTCAACATGCACTTTGGCCGCCAGTACCACGAGGCACAGCTCGCGATGGCGATGTATGACAAATGACTAGTGTATATTTGCGTTCACATAGTGTAGAAGGAAATCCTAACGCAAGGTTCGGGCGGAACGGAATTTGGAGGTCTGAACTTGGAGGTCTGAACGGACCATCAGACCTTAGACGAGGCGTTGCTCAGCAGATTCTCACGAAGTTTTGGCGTTGGAGCCGCCTCGATGCGTGGCAGTACACGCATGAAAAAGTACACGGCACCAATGACAAAGTACAGAATAGCCACGATGATAGACGCCAGGAACTCGTAACTTGAGGTGCCGCTGTAGATAATCGACACCATACCTGCAACACAAAGTGCCATGGAAATCACAGCGCCGGGTACACCAAATGGGCTACGATACGGGCGTACACGATTTGGCTCCTTAACACGTAGCCGGATGAATGAGGCCAATTGGAACGAGTACGAAATAACGGCGCCGATCAGCGCGAGATTGATCATCACGGATCCAAGGCGCGTGTCACCAATGATGTAGTGCAGCACCAGCACAACGATAAACCCGATAGAACTACCAGCAATGAGCGACACATACATCGTGCCGCGAGTTGGATGCAACTTCGTTAGAATCTGCGGTAAGAATCCGTCGCGTGCAATTGCATACAGCAGCTGACCCATGCAGAACACGAACGAGTGGAAGCTGGCAATAAGGCCCAGAATTAACATCCACGAGAAACCCGACGTCGTGCTGTTGTCACCGAAGACGCTCTTGTATCCTGTGAGCAGAGGCGACGTGCTGTTGTATATTTCCTCCGCACCAGGGTAGATCATCGAGTTGAAAAGTACGGTGCAGAATGCCAGCACAACAAGCGTGCTGATGGACGTCATCAGTCCAATAGGCATGTTGCGTTCCGGGTTGACGGTCACTTCCACCGCAAGCGGGAGCTCTTCAATACCCAAGTAGAACCACAACGCGAACGAATAACCCTTGACAGCACCATCCCAACCAGCAGGGTACTTCCAGTCGACAGCCGCTACCCACTCACTGTAGGACACTTGGGTCGCCGCGCCAACGTAGAACACGAGGAGGATCACCACCGACACGACGGTCGTGAAGGCCTGCACGCGGAACGTCATCTCGATGCCCACGATGTTGAGCGACACGAAGACGACGTAAAAGACGGCCCACCAGATCGGGCCGTAGTCGGAGCTCAGATCCAGTAGCTGGTTCATGTACGAGCTGATGCCTGTAACCACCACGGCGCAGGTGATGACGACCTTGAGGCTCTCGGCCAGGCCGGCGAAGAAGGCGGCGCGCGGGCCAATGGCGTGCAGTGCGAAGACGTAGGGACCTCCGCCCGACGGCACCGTGGTGGAGAGCTCGGCGATGGAGAAGGACAGCAGCACGTAGAGCACCGTGACGAAGGCCAGAATGATGAGCAGACCGTCGAAACCGGCCACGAGGCCCGACTGCCAGCCGAAGAAGTCGCCGCTGATGACGGCGCCCACGCCCAGCGCCCACAGGTGCGGCGCCTTGGCGTAGCGGTGGTTCTCGACCGAACCGTTCACACTCTCCGACATCTCGACGTGGGAGTTGGACAGCGATCCAGACACTTGAGCGGAAGGTCGGCAGATGAAGAATGAGCACTTTCCGCTGATAGAGCCTTGAACACCACGTTGGACTGGGCTGGTCGACACATTTGATGTGTGGAGAGGTGCAAGTTGGTGTCATCCGTCCTGCGAGCCGTTTCACAACTTCAACTTCGATGAAATCGGAACCCGCGTGCAGGTCAGTGATTGGCTTTACGCCGTAGAGCGCATTGCGACTGGCTGAAAAGTGCGGCTCACGACTGCACTTTGTCTGTGGTACCTTGAGAGTCGGAAGGGGGGTCGCGTAAATGACAACACTGGCGAGATGCTCTTTTTGGCGCGCTTGGATTCGCCGAAAAGTGAGATGTACCCATCTGTGATTGGACTGAAAATGTTGCTGATACCTCGCTGACGTAGCGCATCCCCACTTGACGATCTTCCAGATACCCCCCCCCCCCCCCTTCCGCTAGACTATCGTTGGGCGCACGCTGTCAACTCCAATGCTCTGCTAACATGCGTGCAGCACCAGATCCAAGAGGCCGAGAAGCTGCACTTCGCCACGCCGGACTTTGTCAATGCCATCGAGGCCGACATCGTCTGGGGCGAGGCCAAACAGACATCCGTCATGGGGCATCCACCCGCCACGGACGGCGACTTAACGTTCACCCGCTTCTTGGACGCCATGCTGAAGATCGCTGCAAAATTCCAGAACTTGACGACGCAAAACGAGACCCCGTTGATCGTTAAGCTCGACTTCAAAAGTAGCCGGGCGTTCGAGGCGTCATTCGAGGCGCTGGCCGAGTTTGTGGCACAGTACCCGTTCACCAAGGGCGTCTTCATCAATGCAGACATTCTGCCTGGCCCTGCCAACTCGAACGAGGTGGCTTTTGACGCCACAACATTCTTGAAGCAGGTGACTGAGCTGGGCGAGCGGGATGGAGGCAAACATCGCGACAAACTCGTGCTGTCGGTGGGGTGGACGACTGCTAACGCCAGTGAAGAGGAAATCCATCGAGAATACTCTTCGACTATGATTGATGATATGCTGCGCGCTCTGCAACCATACGGAGACGACTTCACCGTAACGTTCCCCTTGAGAGCGACGAGTGTGCGCAAGTCATGGGCTACACTTCGCCCGCTGCTTGAGCCACAAAACTACGGCTTCACGCTCTGGTGGGCCATCACTCAGATCTTGGACGATGAGTTGGAATGGCTCTATTCAACGCTGGAGCTTGAGAGTCATGCCGACGGCGGCTCAGAAAGACAGAGGAAGTACTCAGGACGAACGTTCTACGATATCAGAGGCTTCGACAGCTTTCTGGCGAAGCGCCCGCCCATAAAGCTGCAAAACTGAGCTACGCATCACTCGTGTGCAGAACGTTCTGGACGATTCAGTTGTACCCAAACCAAGGTTCGCCAAACTTCGCCTTCGGCAGGTACATGACAAGGCTTCTCTGCGTTTGAACATAGTGTTGTTTCCTAGCTGTGGCTAGAATTGGAAAATAGTTGACTGAAGACCGACGCGAGCCTACTGTGAACGTTCTTCAGTGGCGCCTCGTTGTGATTTGACGCCGAAAACGACGGGAACCTAGCCGAATCAAATGGATAATACTCAGTACGAGTTTCCGATCTCTTTTGTCGAGACTCGTGATAACGCTGGAACACAGTCCAGCTGGCAAACTGAGGGTATGCTACAGCCAAGCCGTTAAAAATGTCCACCAAGAAAACCCATTCGAAGTTGGACTTGACTTCGAAGGAAATGCCCACAAGACAAAAGACACAATGACAATCGTCACAAGCACAAGAAAGCTGATGTTAGACGACAGCCTCTTTTGCTCCAGTCGTTTCCGACATCACCTGCACAAGCATGGCTGTCGAAATTCCATAGACTCTATTGTATACGTATCGTCGTGGCTCGACGTTGTGTAATGTATGGTTGCATCCCGGAGATGGCACACGAGGTCGACTTACGCACGCACAGACAAAACTGCGTGTCCACTTTTCTGGGCTCTAACGGACGCACGCTCCGTTCTGTTTGATGATGAAAAGGTTGTCACTAACGGTGGAGTGAGCACTACCACCACTCACAGCGTCATTCATATTGACACTACCGCCGATTGGCAGTTGGCCAATTGGTTCTTCACCAGCTTGAGCTTTCAAGGCACGCATCTTCGTCTGTACACGGCGAATAGCATACCGCAGTTCCGCCGTGCCCACCCACTGCAGCAGGGTACGCTTCCGCATTGAGCAGCCGCACATGTCCTTCGTGTGCCGCAGACATGACAGCCGGTTGGGATTGCACGAACAGATCACACCTGAGAAGAATACGTTGTGTTTGCACAGGAAACACTGTCGAACGTCGTCCACCTCCATCGATTGCTCGTCGAGCATGACGTCGCCGCTCAGCTCCTCCACATTTTCCAGTCCATCAGCAAGAAAGGCTTTCTTGTAGCCTCGCTCTTCGTGGAACAATCGCCGCAATTCCCTCAGCAACATTTCGCAGTTTGTGAATGAGTATTCGTCCAGGTTTTGAGTCGACCCGAAGTGAAACACGAATCGATCATGCGAGAAGATCGAAAGTCGCCCGTATGTGCGGTACATTTCCACACACTCCCTACCGAAGTCGATCCAGTTGGGGAGAACAAAGTTCACAGCTTCGTTGCAGTTGAAACCTTCACTGAAGCCGCCATGATATGCCTTGGGGAACGTTAGGATGATATCACCTGGTTCTTGTACGAGAGTGAACACCTTCACTCCCCCATCGTGCAGGATAGATGGTGGCACCATGGTAGTCAAGTGAAGAAGCAAGTCGGGGTTTTCCCGAAAACGCTCTGGTACTTGCGTCCTCATGACAGCTTCAAATTTCTCGGCATGCGAGGAGGGAATACCATACCAACGTTTCTTGGCACCCATGTGCTGGTAGTTGATACTGGACATGTAGTTGTCTTCGGCGTGCCAGCAGAATGATGCAAACAGCATGCCGCAGTACAACCAAGGAACGTTGATTCCGTTGATTGCTGCGCCCAAATGACGGAGCAATGAACCGTACGCGTCGGGGAGATTGTTCAAATTCCAACCCGTATTTCGGTAGTACTCCGGGTTTGCAAAATCCATTTTCTCCTTTCCTGCAACACCAACACAACTATCAGTTATTGCGACAAGTACAGTATCTCTCTGGCCGTCACACTACCTTTCGTTGCTTGCGACGCAAAGCGTCTTACTGATCGTGGAAACCCACTGCCCACCTGCGCAATATCCAGGTCATTGGCATACTCTACCTGCAAATCATCCAGCCAAGAAGATATGCATCAGTCAAGCAGCAAATCTCCAGCACACCAATCTGTGCAAACCTCGACACGAGGCCCTCCGGTCTGCACAATACGCCAGTACTCCTGCTCAATCTCATCCGACGTCATTGAATCCGGATCCAGGCCTCTTGACCCGAACCAGCGATCCCGAAACGCGTTGGCACTTGCACGGAACGACTTGAACGTGTGCGTGCGTCCGTCACCGTAGGCATGTCCTTCCTGAAGTCCGTCAAAAAGAACACGTCAACTCACGAATCCCTTATCGACCTCAAAACCTACAGCTTTCCAACCTGCAGTTCGTGGATTTTCTGTTTCCTAGTATCGAACTGCACGCGCTCGTTGTTCAGGTCAATAGCGAAAGGAGGTTTCCACCCGTTCGGAGGCACAATCTTGCAGATGCCCGTCCGCGCCGCCTCCTTCTCAATGCTACAAAACACGATATGTGGCACACCAGTAAATCACCACGTTCAGTGCCAATTTGCACTTTCCCGTTGCCGCACCTTGCAATGTACTTGATCGGGTCTGCAAACTGCTCTTGTGTCGGATAGAAAACCGCTCCCTGGGGCAACGGCGCCGCCTGTGTGAGCTTGGTCTCCACGATGGACTTGGCCAACGCCAACTTCACCATCTTGCGCGACTCAGATTCTGAGTCCGGGTCTGATTCCGTGTGACGCCGTTTTATGCAACGCCCAGGGCTGATTCCGGCCAAACGTTGACGCTGACTTTCTGCCTGCCGGCGCAGTAGCGCACCGGGAGACGTTCCGTGCGAAGTTGCGGGCGACGGCGGCCGAGAGAGATTTTCCGCCGACTTAGGGCGCGCTGAGTGATACGACATGCTGTAGCGCGAAAAAGTTGCCAAAAAGTCTGCGAACTCGCTGTATCGGCCTTCGACTGTTGGCAAAATGGCGGCAGAGGTCTAAAAAACTTTTCTCTAAACCCTGCCGAATTCGTTGACACCATGTTCGACGGGGTTTGTGTTTCGTCCAATTGTAAGCGATACCCACCTTGGCCTCCCATATTGGCAGCGCAATGCAGCAGGACGCCACTGACGCACTCGCCATTGCGGACGTGGCGATTATCTCCGAGCAGGAACCGGACAGCAATCTCTCGACTGCTGCAGCGGCAGGTGCCGAGCCTAAGAAGAAGCGCAGGAAGGCGGTGCGACCCGTTGATACGTCGGTGCAGCAGCAGCAGCGGGCCAATGTCAAGCTCAAGTCCGGCGCCGAGATGACGCTGCAGATCCGGCAGCACTTCGACAGCCGCAGCCAAGCCAAGGAGTACATCCAGGACTTTGCGCTGGCGCAGGGGAAGCGCGCGCGGCTGGACCCCAAGGCGAGCGGCGGTAAGAACTTCACCTTCGTCTGCAACAGCCAGACGCCGTGCAGCTTCGTGGTGCGCGTGTGCAAGTACAAGAGCTCGAACCTCGCCGGCCACTTCTATATAAGCTCGTTCAATGCCGACCATGGGTCCGAGTGCACGGGCACCGAGGCCGTGACGACGCGCCAGGTGGTGAACCACCTCATGAACGCCAATGCGGCGCTGAGTGCCGTGCCCAAGCTGTCGGGGCCGAGTGTGCGAGCGATTGTGCAGTCCCAAGACGGCATTGACGTGCCTACGCGCATGGCGTACCGAGCAAAGCAAGAGCTCACGGGCAACATTTTGAAAGGGGTCGTCGTGGGCATTCAGAAGCTCGAGTCGTTGCTGCTCCAGTTCCAGCAGCTCAATCCGTCGGCGAAGCTCAATGTCGAGGTTGACCAGTGGTCGCATGAATTCAAGCGTGCGTTCTTGATGCTGCCGCATGCACCGCTGCTACAGCGTCACAGTCTGCGTATCCTGGGTCTCGATGGTCTTGATATGTCGCACACTAGCAACTACCAGGGTACATTTCTCGAGCTGGTGACCAAGGACGGGAACAACGACATTTGCACACTGGCCGTCGCTCTCTGTGACAGCAGGAGCGTCGATAACTACACGTGGTTTTTCCAAGGGTGTCTTGATGGCGGATTATCGCTCGATGTGCCGATGTTTTGCGATCGATCGTCTTCGCTGGAGCAGGCTGCCGAGTCTTTCTCAGGCGCTTCACCTATTTTGATTCAGTGCACGGCGCATCTACTAAACACTGTGGAGGAAACCTTCAAAACGACACTCAGACGAGATCTGAACCATCTTATCTGGCGCGCTCAGGCTGCTGATACTCGAGAGGAGTTTGATGCTATCCTAAACTCACTTAGTCTAGCTGACGCACGTGCAGCGGACTATCTTCGAAATATCGATCCAGAGAAGTGGACAAAACACTGCTTTCTCAAGCGCCATGCGCTGTACGGTTGGCAGACGACGAGCCTGGGCGAGTCGGAAAACCCAGCGGTCAAAGTGACCCGGATGCTGCCACCCTTCGACTTCTTTCAGGGCTACATGGAGCGCAGCATGGGGGACCTCTACGAGCGCAAGCTTGGTGCTAAGGACTGGATGCAAGCAGGCCACATTCTCACCTCGTACGCGGAGAAGATCCTCGAGGAGAAGCAGTTGGAGGCCGCCTCGTGCTGTGTCTCCCCAAGTGATGGTGACACGGGGACAGCATACGTCTGGGACACCCGCAGCCCCATAGCCAAGAAGCGCCGCGTGAATCTCAGTGTCAAGTCGTGTTCGTGTCTGTATCGTGACCAGTACGGTCTGCCGTGCAAGCACATGGTCGCGGCGTTGGTCTTTTTCAACAAGAGCGGTGGCTCGTGGGACCTCGCGCAGCTCTGCCATTCCGTGTACACAGTGGCCAGCTACACTCAAGCGTACGGTCCGTTGGTGGAGCCTGTGCAGATCCCAGTTGACGAGGAGCTCGTGCGCAACAATGCAATTCAAATGAAGCCCACGACCACCAAACGCTGCTCAGTCTGCAAGACGCTCGGACACAACAAGAGGAAGTGCACGGCATTGGAGGTGTGATGGCGAGAGTTCACTGTCATTTTGCCAATGTATAAAGCCATTATGAACGCATTAATTCTACTGTCAACTAATGGATTTCACTGAATACAAGACCGGTAGGTATTAGAAGCCCGGTCGGTTTTCATCTTTGGGATCAATAAATAGAAGACCTGCACGAAATAAAAGATCGGTCTACTATTGGTAGTTTTAAAGAAAACGAGGCATATCGCGTCCTCGTTCGTCTTCACCTCGGTTCTTATCGCAGAGCAGTTTAATTAACCTAGACTGAGCTCAGTTTTCAATCTCAGTCACGGCAAGTAAGCGTAACTCGATCAGCATGTGGAAGAAGAAAGAAGTCGTCGACTGGATCAACACAGAGGGTGACGGAGTCACCTCTCGTGCAACTCCGCCTCTCGGCTGGAATCTCGACCCCGCTCTAGCTCGGCGCTGGTGGCGACAACGAGAGGAGATATGGGCGGCAAGGCCAACGCAGATGAGAGTCTAAGAAATCCAGCGCTTGGGGAGTTGGAGGAGTTGAGTCGAGCGAAGCGAGACAAATTTCTAGAAATATGCATATTTTTCCTTGAAGCATCGAGCAATTTTTGACCCTCAGTCTAAATACAAGTCCTTACCCGATTAGAAATCCCCTATGCAAAAGTGATCAAGATATAGGGGAATAAAAGATCGGGTACTATTCGGTGAAATCCGTTCGTTGCGCTCTCTCACTTTCCCGCGTTTGCTTCAACATTTTACAGCCAATCAGAGGCGAGCAGATATCGTTTATCTCGTTGTTGTATGCCTGACAGTTCAATGGGGGGCAGACTTTCGCCCAATGGCGACGATCAATTCCGTCGAAGATAACGCATATTGAGTGCGAGTGAAAGATTTGGCAGTTGGCGAAGCGAAGGGCTCCGAGAGTCACATCGAGATCCGAGCCAAAGCGAGCAGCGACCGGATCCCATCAGCTCGCCATGATGAAGAACAGCCAGCAGCTCGAGACGCAGAGGCTGCGTAAGGAGCGCAAACCCGTGTGCAAGTGGACGGAGACGGAGGACCTGCTCATGCTCAGGCTCGTGCAGAAGTATGGCACTCGCCACTGGACCGTCATTGGCACCAAGCTGCCCGGTCGCAATGGCAAGCAGTGCCGCGAACGGTACGGCACAATGGCAGTTGCACTCTTTAATCAGATTGGTTGAAATTGAAGTTGGTCTGTCGGTTGGACTCTGTAGATGGCACAACCAGCTCGACCCGGCCATCCGCAAGGACCCGTGGTCCACCGACGAGGAACGCATCCTCAAGGAGCTGCACGACAAGTTCGGCAACAAGTGGGCGGAGATCGCCAAGCTGCTGCCTGGGCGGACAGACAATGCCATCAAGAACCACTGGAACTCCACCAAGAGACGGCTGAAGCGTGGCGTCATGCCAGCGGCTTTGCAACGCAAGCGTCGCGACAGCTCGGGATCGGAGAGCAACTCAAGCGGAGACTTTCCATCGCCAGCGTCGGTCGGGATCAACATGCTCAACCCGCTCAACACGCTACTCACGGACCAACTGGACGTCGGCATTCTGTATCCAGGCACGTTCATGCAGTCGCCTCTGGCAATCCAAACCAGCCAGCTCGGCAGTCCGCATAACAGTCTCTGTTGGACGCCGACGGACGCAACGTACATGTGGGGCGTGCCAGCAATGCAGATGCCGGACTGGGTCACTGCCATGAACAACCCTTTCAACACAGCCACTACCATCGAACCGACGAGTGCAAAACTGGCGTCTGACCGTGCTCCTGCCATGAACGGCAAGCGTCTCATGGAGGACACGTGTGACCTCAAGCCGAAGAAGAAGCAGAAGGTGGACGACCCGTCGCTTGAGATCCTGGCCAACGCCGCTCTGCTGCAGTCGATTGGCCATGCTGTATGAGGGACCAGGGCAGTTGATGATCACCTCGAGGTGAGTATTTGTTCGTGGCCAGCACCGCTGTGTTGGTGACACGTTGCTGCAGATGGATGGGCATCTTTTATAGTATTCTACGTTATTGGTATTTAGTGAATGGACTTCCTTATTGTATCAGCATGAGGATGCCTCCATCAGCAATTTGAGGAGGTTGCACATGCATTTCGATGAGCATGAAGTTGTCGTTTCACTAAATTTGGTGGCAACCTTGCACCTTATTACTATCAGGAGGTACGTGATGCAGCGGGCGTCTGCGAATTCAAGCACGACGTGGTCACTGCTTCTATTGAAATGCATGCTGCTGTTTAGTAAGGGTATCGACATACGCGGTTTGCTAGGTCGATCCCACCGAAATGCACTGTGATGTTGACATGTGAAGCCTCGTCCTGGACATTTTCTCTCGCAAAACACCTTTCGACAGTAATATATGCCAACCCCCTGCTAAAACGGATGCCATACATTTCCCAAGTGAGAGCCGCGTGTTTTTGCACTCTGCGCTGTCTTTGGCTCCATACAAACCGCTAGACAAATTTGTGCGGGTGGTGCGCCCCTCCTGGGCCTCACATCCGCCCTTCCTCCCGTCCGCACAAGTGAACGCAGCAGCCAAGAGCCCAACATGTTCGGCCAGATCGTCAAGCAGACCGCCACCAAGTTGAACGCGGCCGGCCGCCGCGGCATCTCGGCCTCGGCCAAGCGCATGTCGGCCGAGGGCGAGCACCACCAGCACCTCGTGTTCGAGGGCGACTTTAACAAGAAGCTCGTGCTGGGCCTGACGCTCTTCGTGATGTTGGGCGGCGTGGCCGTGCCCGTGTCCCTGTACCGCTACCAGAACTGGAAGCACGGCTTCCCCCAGCAGTAAGCGACTCAGTGCAGAGCGGGCGGCTAACGTAACAATACACACAGGCGTCTGCGTCTCGAGCTGAAGAAGTATTTTGTGGTTCCTCCCGATGGTTTTTTTTTATTCTCTAAAGGGGGGAGAGAAGGAGAGCCGCGTATCACTGTGTACATTGTCGTGGTAGATGGGAACGTGCGGCTCTCGTCTTCTGTGTTGCAGCGAGCTTTTCGCGGCGGTTCGTCTTGTTGCTTGCCGGTCCTTAGAGCTCCTGCTTCTTCGTCTTCTTGTCGTCGCCGTACAGGTGCTGGAAGAAGTCCATCTTCTCGACGTGGTCCGTCTTGATGGTCTCGCCTCCGGGCTTCCAGTTGGCGGGACACACCTCGTGCGGGTGCTCGGCAGAGTATTGGAAGGCCTTGAGGATACGCAGCGTCTCGTCCACGCTGCGTCCGACGGCGTCGTCGTTGATCTGGATGGAGCGGATCGTGCCCTCCGGGTCGATGATGAACAGGCCCCGCAGCGCGGCACCGAACATCTCGTCCTCCTCGTCCGTCACCAGCACGCCGTAGTCCTCGGAGATGCGCTTGCTGATGTCGGCGATCAGCGGGATGTTCATCTTGCCCAGCCCGCCCTCCGTCCGCGGAGTCTTGACCCACGCCAAGTGCGTGTGGTGCGAGTCGGTGGAGATGGCCACGACCTCGGCGTTGATGCTGCGGAACTGGTCCACGCTGTCACTGAAGCTCACGATCTCCGTGGGGCACACGAACGTGAAGTCGAAAGGGTAGAAGAACAGGATGAGCCACTTGCCCCTGTAGTCGCGCAGCGAGAGCTTCTCAAACTTGTTGTTCACCACGGCGTTCACGTTGCTAAAATCCGGCGCCGGCTTGCGGGGCGTCACCTTGAAGGCCGAGGCCGAGTAGCGGTTCTTCTTCTCGTAGCCGAGCTGCTCCAGCAGCGCCTCGGACACGTGGGGGAACTGCACCTCCACACTGCAAAATGAACGACAGGTTAAGCATCGACACATTGCAGGCAGTGGGTCGGTCGTCTGCGATACCTTTTCTTGACGTCCGCTTTCGCCCTTTTCGCGCTGATGACGGAGAGCTGCAGCAGCACCACCACGAGCAGTAGCGTCAGCTGGAAGGCGCGCATATTGGCGCAGGGGGCAGTTGACACTTGGATATAGGATGGGTGCGGATTACTCGACACGGACGTGAAGTTGTGTGGCAGCAGTCTGATCTTAGGCGGACAGCCCGTCGACACTGCAGTCTGCACTGCAGACTGCATTTTTCGTATGGTTGGAAGATGCGTGCACAGCGCTGAGACACTGCATAATCACTTGGTGCAACTTTCACAAACCCGATGGGGCATGGCCGTCTTGTGTGTCTGGACCGACTTACGGCTGTTGTGGCTTTCATTTCTGAAGTTTGTGCTTGGTCAAGCAACTTGTCTCCATTTGCACCGTCGAAGATGGCTACATTCCGCGTTTTGTGTCTGCACGGGTTCGGCCAAGACGCGCCCAAGTTCCGTAACCGCATCTCGTCGCTGCGTCGGGCGCTCAAGTCCAGCTTCGACTTCGGTAGGCTGCCGACTGCTTTGCACTTGCATCAGGTATTATAGTTCTTGACCTTCTGTTGTGAATGCTGGACAGTGTTCCCGGAAGCTCCATTCCTCGTGACCAGCTTCCCGAACTCGACTCCGGAGGAGCAGGCCAAAATGTACGTGAACAGTAGATCAACTGACGAGAAACAGGAAGACACGGTGCACTGATGAGACTCTCGGCGTGTGTTGATGTGGTAGTGCTGAGGCGGAGCCCACGTACAAGTGGTGGGACTTTGAGATTAGCGAAGAGACTGGCAAGCACACCTACGGCCGTGTGGACGAAGCAGTGGAGTATCTTGCGGAATATGTGCGCAAGGAAGGCCCGTTCGACGGCATTTTCGGTTTCAGCCAGGGTGGTATGATGGCCTCTCTGCTTGTGCAGCGACAGTGTACGTTTGCTGGAGCTTTTCGACCAGGTTTTGCAATGTACGGACGTAGCTCTTACTGGGGCTCTTGCTTTGTTTGAATGGCGGTTTGAATATAGGTGCTGACCCGAGCAACTCGCCATTCGCGTTCAAGTTTGCCATGTTCTTTGCTTCTTGTGACCTGGGCGATTCGGTGTACAAGAGTGAGCAGAAAGTGGACGTGCCGTCGATCCACTTCATGGGTGAGACCGACGCAATCGTGACGATGGACCGAGGCCAAAAGCTGCTGGAGCTGTACAACAACCCCAAGGTCTTTGTGCATCCTGGTGGACACTTCATCCCTACCAACAAAGAGGCGAAGGATGCCCTGCGCGAGTTTGCCAAGGAAATGACGGTGGCCTATGGCGCCAAGTAAATATCCAACCCTCACCGATAATAGATCAGAAAGCTTGAGATTTCAACAACAACAACGCTTTTCGTGCTAGAACTTTTTTTTAATTGTATGTTGCATCAGTTAAACGAGCAGCTGTGAACTTTAAAAGTGGCAACTTGTTCAGAATTACTTCTGCTCGTCAGCTTCCCGAAGCTCCTTGAAGAAAGCTCGGAACGCGTCCTTGGGCTCTTTGTTTGTGGGGATGTAGTGACCTCCGGAATGCATCAGAAGCTTGGGGTCGACGAACATATCCTTCAGTGCAAGACTCCGCTCGTTGTTCACCACAGCATCCGTCTCACCGATGATGTGCAGCGACGGCATATCCACTTTGACATCGCTGGTGTACTTGGGATCGTCACAGGCACCAGCAGACACGAAGAAGGCAAAGCGGAACGCGAAAGGCGAGTCCGGGTTGCTCACTCAAAAAATGACACGCAAAACGCAACCAAAAGGCGTTACTACGTTTTGCAAATTCAACACTGTCATCCACCCGACACAACCCACCTTGTCTCTGCAGGATCAATGAGGTCATGGTGCCTCCTTGGCTGAAGCCGAAGATTCCGTCGAAAGGTCCTTCTTTCTTCACAAAGTTCGCGACGTACTCGATCGACTCGTCCACCCGCTCCAGCAGGTACTGGCCGGTCTCTTCATCGCGGATGAAGTCGCACCACTTGAGCTGCTTCACTTCTTCGCCCGTCTCGCCACTGCAAACACCATTCGTCAGTGTCCAGCCCAACCCCAACCGAGACTTCACATCCTCCTACTTGCTGGCATGCTCTTCCGACGTGGGCTCATAGCGAACGTCAAATGGCGCATCCAGGCACACTGTGCCATTGTCAACAATGAAATAATGCAATGCGCAGTAAGTTCCCTGAATGTCGAGCAAATGTGTCATGTATCACTGAGGATCCGCCGCTTACCCACCAAATTCGACGCTGGACTTGAAAGTGCGACGCAGTGCAGCGATGCGCCCGCGGAGCTTGAGGGCGTCTTGGCGGTAGCCGTGCAGACACAAGACACGGTACTTGTTCATGGCCAAGAAGAGCTCGTCAAGTCTGCTTGATGACGTAGGTTCTTGTAGAGGGAGAATCGAATATTCCGCAGACATTTTTGGCAAAAATGCGAAGCAGAAAAAAGCCGCGGATTACTCATCAACCGCACTTAGGTGCGATCCACATTATTAATTGTAGGCCGATTCGGCCTACAATTTCAGCCAAGTAGGCTGTGTTGATGGCGGTGGCCACGGCACCATCAACACCGGAGTGCTAGTACAGCACACGCACACATCGCAGAAAAGCGTCCTCGAGGACAAGACACTTCAACCGTACATGGCACTACATGTACGGAAATCCGCAAACGCTAGCAACATGGCACAAAGTGAACTGTGGCAGTCGATCCTTGGCGAAGCGGAGTAGTTGGCTGAGCACTGAGCACAAGGTTCGGCCGCTCCCGCACCCACTCGATCGCCCCGCACCGATATCACGACCATGAACCAGAGGCCTCGCAGAAGAGCGGCGTCCCCCAACCTGTCCAATGTCAATTCAGATGATAAATCAAAATACAGCGGATCCCCCCTACATTTCGCAAAGGATTGTAACAGGTCGAGGGCGGCGGCGGCCATCGGGCAAGATGGACAGCACAGTGGCGGAACGGCGGTGGCCGGCGAGGAGATGTGCGGCAGCGGAGCAGGCGCAGCTGGCTTGAAGTTGAAGGTGTACGGCGCTAGAGGAGGCACAGTGAGTGAAAAGGCGGACGAGACGGAGGTGTTGGCGGCAGACGGAGACGGACGAGGCAGGAGTGCTGAAGGTCCAGGAAAGTCAGGTGCAGTGGATGCTGCGTGCGTGCGTGCGAGTGAGAGCCTGGACTGGATCGCAGTCGGCGAGCGGCAGTCGAAGCAAAGGCAGTCGCGAACTGGCAGCCTGGAGTGCAAGTGGGACGGAACAGCAGACGGCGGACTTCCTGCCGACGACGGTGAAGTGGGAGCAAAGGACGGCGGACTTTCGACCAGCGACGGACGGAGCGAGCAAAGAGGCGCGAGGTGTCCCGAGTTGGTTGACGGCTGCACGCAGGTCAGGCACCGCTGGGTGTACGCCCGAGTGGCTAAACGAGCGCAGCGACTGGTGCTAGGCGGAGAGCCGTCGTAGGTATCAGTGGTAGTATAGCGACGGACGGAGTAGGCGAAGGGCGCAAAGTAGACGGCGATTTTAATAAAGTAGGTGCTTGTCTAGCAAGACGAGTGCCGGCGCAGAGGCCACCAGTTGGTCCCCTGACGGCCAACACACGGAGTACGCTTTCGACAGCGAAGGCGAAGTGGGCTTACGACCAGCCCGGTGTGCAGGATTACTGAAAGACACGTTACATGGTGGTCATGCAGGGGCCTCTACAACAAGTGACTACGCTAGAGGCTTCCGGTGGATCGAACACACAAGCGGAAACGAGGACGAGGACGATCACTCGACCCAGACCAGGCGTTACGACACGATCGGCGTCGAGGACGCGTACGGTTCAGACAGGAACGTCTGGAACTGGAACGACAGTGCCACCGGCGACACCAACAGGTGCGACGACGCCCGGAGTAACCCCGCCAGTACCCACGCCCATTGTTCCGGGAGAGGCGAGGTCTGGTAACGGAGCAGGTGACACGACGCGCGACGGCGGGAACTCGGGCCTAACGACGCTCAACACTGTGCTGCAGCAGCTGCTGACGACCGTCACGCGTTTGGACACCAGAGTCAGTAGCATCGAGACGGCGGGGGCTACGTCGCAAGGACCTTCGGTCGCACGCGGTAGCAGACATGCAATGGTGCAGCGAACACCAGCACGGCTAGCGCCAGCGAGAAGACGAGCAGGCGAACCAGGCGATGGCGACGCTTCAAGCAGTACGGATTCGCAAGACAGCTCGTACAGAGACGACACGAGCAGCGACCCGTCGAGCAGTGACTCGTCGAGCAGCGGGAGCCGGAGACCGTCTGGCGACAGACCGACGCGACGAGGGCGCGACATGGAAAAGCGCCGCAGCCTCAAAGACTTGGAGTTGACCACATATACCCCTTCCCCGAAGATGTCTGTGTCTACCTGGATTGACAGGGTGGACTTGGCCCTGGAAGGTGCGAGACGTTTGGGCCTTGGGAAATGGACAGATAAGGAGCTGTACTTCGTGCTGGGCAACAAACCCATGGAGAGCGCCGCTAAGTGATGGGTGACGACGAATCGTAAGCTACCAAGGCACCAGAAGACCTGGCCGACGTTGAAGAAGGCGCTCTTGCGGCGGTATGGAGAGAGGCTGGACAAGTTTGCGGCGGAGTGGCGAGTGACGCAGCGGATCATGATGCCCGGCGAGGCGTACGCCGACATCGCCGCGGGCTTACGGGATGCTACTGGCCGAAATCGGGTCAGCGAGCGCGTGCTGCTTGCTCAGTTCTATCGGTGTCTGGACCGAACGATGCGCTCGTTGGTGAAGCAGGAGCCGAAACCAACGACGCTGGAAGAAGCCGTTGACATGGCGGTGGAGATCGACGACAGCTGCGAAAACGTAGCTCAAGGCATGCACAACATCGGGCAAGCGTGGCCCACGGCGTCCAGTGCATTCATGGCCCCGATGATGAGCTCCACGGGACATACGATGCTAGTCCCCGGCGTTGGCAATGCCGTCTGGGCAAATTCGGTGGCGACAACACGGGACTCAACGGCGGCGATGAGTGACACAGAGAACTTCGCGCTCTTCACGAACCTGGCCGGCGTCCACAACGTCATCTCTGATCTCTGGGGTCTGGGAGGTGCCGGAGGATCGCGTCTGGAACGGCCATTTCTGGGCCGTGTCAAAGAAGAAGGCGCGGCAGCGAACTGAAGCACGGGCGGAAGCAACCACGGAGAGACGAAGCACGAGGCGGGAAGGGAAGAAGGCCAAAGTGCGTCGCACTAAAGCCGCCGTCGAGCCCAGCTAGGAGGAGGTAGAGAGCGATTCGGAGTCTGAGGCGTCTGACGTCCCGCCGCCGCCGAGGAAACGACGACGACAGCGAGGGACGATAAAGGCAGTGGCGGGCAGAGGGCCGAATCCTCGGGTTAATCAGCCTGACCAGAGCCACCAAGATCGGCGGGTACGCAGCTTTCCCAATCAGCGGATGCCGAGCAGTACCGCTTGTTTCGCCTGCGGCAAAGAAGATCACTTTGCAGACCGGTGCACCGACCCAGACGCGACAGCCCGCAACGACGAGTATCTGGCAAAACGCGCGGCATTGCGAGCGGGAAATGGAGACCGGGTGTAGGCGGAGGAGCACCACGTCCGGGCGAAACCGAACCCCAACAACCAACAATGGGCGCAAGACCGACAACGGCGACACCGTCAGAGGCCAGTGAAAGCACTGGTTCGCGGCCCATCGACCAGGAAACAGTGAGGGAGCCGGGCCAGCAGATGGATGTCAGGACCGACGTCGGAGCGACGGGTGGAGGAGACGACGCTATGGAAAGGCAGATCGAGACGCGTGTCGCGGCGGTGAGAACGGCAGCGTGCAGGAGTCTCGAGGGCAAGGTGAACGGCAGAGATGAAGGACAGGTAGAGCGGTTTGTGGCGACTGTCCGCCCGTCGATGGGGGGCAGGTACTTGCGCCTGAAGGCAGAAGTGGTGGTGAGCAGCACACCGACCTTCGCGGAAGACGTGCGACGGGAGCCAGCTGAGGACGCCAGACCACAGATGGCATCACACCACGAGAGGAGAGACGTTGCTGGGCCTGAGGAAGGCGTAGTGCCCGCGAAACCCGGTGTCGTCGCAGACAATGTGGCGGCGAGTGAAGAAGGTGTAGCAGGTACGCCGACGGCGACACCCACAGTCACGGCCGCGGCCACGGACAGCGATCTGGCCGACGCGAATAAGCCGGAGCCGGTGGCGGGTGGCAGTACTCCACCAGGACGAGGTGCTCACGAAGCGGAGGCGCCGCAGTACAAGGAGGCGGCAACGGAAGATGAAGCTGGACGAGAGGTGGCCGGCGAGCAGTTCGGATAGTGCTACGGCGACGGCGTGCACGAGTGGCGGGCGCAGTAGACGGAGTCGGCGCTGGACGACTGTTGGAGGCGGACGACGGGCTACCGACGGCGGTGATGAAGGTGGGCGGCGAGCGCCAGGCCGTCAAGTTGGACAACGGTGCAAGGTACACTGTGGCGAGCACGGGAATGCAGAGCTGGGGCTGTGCAGCTAATAGTGACTTGGGCTGGTGACACTTCAAGTTACCAAACTATCTTGATAGATATTTCGGAACGCACCTCACAGGGTATTCCCTGACATATTACTGTACAGTTTGTTGACCCGGGGCTGAAGGATGAATGAACAAACCTAATAGAAGATGCTACGTCAATCCCGTTCTGTGCAAAATAGTTAGAATACCTGACGAGCACCACATGTACAATCAGTAAGAAGATGAAGTGATTCTTAGAGCTGGGGCTGCAGAGCGCAAATTGCGGTATTCAGAATTTGGCTTGACGTAACTTCAACTAACAACAATTCGATTTATTTCCAACTTAGCAACCAGCTGCATCAGCTTTGCTCTGTACAAGTTGATCAGAACGTCACACTAACACATTTACCGCGTCCAAACAGGAAATAATGTGAAATAGAGAGTTGGGGCTGCAGTGAGAAAGCCATGATAGTTGAAGTTCCAGCCGTACAAACGTCAACTTCAACACAATTTGTTACGTTTTGGTGCTGTCCAAGATACGCAGGTCTAGGTTCGGAACCGTGCCTGAGCTCTATAAATGGTTTGTGCATCTATAAGAACCGGGGCTGCAGAAAAGGTAGACCAACTAAACTTTCATTTGATACTGATGTCTAGCTATTTTACGAATCTACTTCTCTTCTCCCGCATCCTTCTCGCAGTCGCCTTCTGCTTTCTTCTTGTTGTGCATTCGCACTCTCTCCATCATTTCCTAGCGCTTGCGTCGCTTGTCCCGCTTCGCTCGAGAAATATCTTGCGCTTTAGTAGAACCATCTTCAAGCTGAAGTGAGGCCAAGAATACCTTCTTCTCTTCTTCAAAGCAGTCAGAATCCAAAACACTCCTATTCATGAAGCAATATGCTGAAAACAGATGCTCCCATGCCTGGCGAGACCCTCGCCTGGATCCAGAAGCTTCTTGCGTCACGTATTTGAACGAGTCTAGCCTGTCCGCGGCGCGCACGATAACGTCCCCAAAACCTCCGCCCCACCTGTTTTCGTCCGGTGTCCCGGTACGTACGCCAACAAGACTGAGTGGTGGGTCAGATTGTTCAGGCAAACGGCGTCCCCCGGTCGCTGAATGAGCACGCCAGTCGTAGTTGCTTCTAACATCCTGTTGAACGAATCATGTTTGGTCGCCCACTTGAACATCTACGTGTGCTCCTACGAAAAAAACATCCATACCTTGAAACACTGCTTGACACACGGCGGAATGTAGGCAACAACTCGGCCGTGATCCATATGGACTGCCGATTCGCGATTCCCTGTTTGCATCCAATATTCAGATGGGAACACGTAGGCCTTGTGTCTCTTGAACTGCAGCTTAGAATAGTAGTCAATAGGCGCAGCCGTACTATATTGGTCTGCAGGTGTAAATCACCCCGCTTCCCACTCTGCTTTAACTCCTTCTTCGATAAACTCCAGGATATTCTCTGTCTGCAATCCGACAAGCATGTGCTCTTTATCGGTCGGTATCCTGGCGACGCCACAAAAACCGGCGACATCATTGCAGGCGTCTCGAAAAAGTAGAGCAGGTGCATCAGATTCAATTGCCGTCTTCCACGAAAATCCTCCTAAAATGTAGCGATCCCTGCTCTCCGGTATTTTCTTGTAGATTCGGTGGATCTTATAAGTATCGGAACCGTGAACAGAACTCCTTCGTCGTGGCCTTCGTCACCGCGTCGGCCGCCGTCGACGTCTTTGTGGGCGCCACCAGGGCCACCATACGGCTGACAGCCGGGCCGGGCTTCGTGGTCCTGGGTGATACAGCGGGTTCGTGGGAGTTGTTCGGCTTCATCGGGAGGCGGTGAGACTCGTTGCATCCTCCACACATATTGATACAGATTCTATTGGGCAAAACAATAACCAATCATTCGCTGCTACGTGGATGGCACCGTGATTTGCCGATTGTCGCTAATGTTGTTCTATCTATGAACCGGTGCACCTGCCGGTTCTGCAGTGACGCACCGTTATTTTGCTGGTGTTTTTGGTATTTCGTCGCTCAAATGGCGAAACGCGATTTATGCGAGAAACCTAAGGCTGAGCCACATAGCCGCTTGCCAACAAGCAGAAACCCATTCGTACTCACAACCTGTACAGCAGTGCAAAACTACCTGGATGCGTATTGAAGCGCTTTGTCGTCTGTTCTTGACATCGCGCTCGCGTCGTGCTCGCTTTTTGACGCCTTGCCGCCAACGCAGCATCTCCTTACCACCAGGTTCATCTTCATCTAGAAGATTCCCGCGTCTCCGCAGGTTCTCTTGCATGAAGGACCTCCTCCGAGCTTTGTTCGACCGGGCAGATATCGACTTCGGGTTGAACTCTATCTACAGCTAAATGTAGCCATTTATGTGGTCCACTTTTGCTTGTCATTGCGATCTTCCGTCAAAGGTCATCATTACCCTCTCAAGTGTATCAATGGCACCAGTGCGAGTGCTTCTCGCCCTCTTCGTCTCTTTATGGGGTTTCTGCCACCCAATCCAAGCCGCAACTGTGTTAGTCGTGACCCCTGAGAATGAGGCATCGCTCACGCTCGCCGCTGAGCTCTACCACGCTGCCCAAGAGGCTCCTCACGTGCAGGACAAGGAGCGACTGTTCCGAGAGAGCATCGAGGCGTACCCAGAGATCGCCGCAGCGTACAACAACCTGGCGATGCTCATTTTTGAGCGTCAAGACCGCAAAACGGAAGCTCTGCAGTTGCTGGAACGGGGTCTGCAAGCTGCTGAGACCACTCAAGATGAGGAAAACATTGCCAACATCCGCAACAATCTCGGGTTCATCGCTCGCTCCAATGGGAAATACAGCGTTGCGTACTCACTGGAAGCTCTTCAACACTTTGATGCTGCGTTGGAGATCAATCCTGACTTTGTGGGGGCGTTGTACAATAAAGCCTCAGTGCTGTTGGCTCTACGTCGAGATATGGAGGCGAAGGAGTTGTTTCTCAAGGTTTTGGACTTGGATCCAGATGCTCGAGAGGCTCATATGGATTTGGGGAGGATTTACTTTGAACATGGAGATCTGGAGAAGGCCTTGGACCATGAAGACCGTGTGATTCAGTTGGCGACGACCACGGAGCAGAAGCTGGACGGACTGCACAACAAGGGTGTGTTTTTGAAGGAGTTCAACTTCCTAGCTCGAGCGCTGGAAGTGTATGATGAAATGTTGGGGATGGAACCGGTGAGATCCTATGTGTTGGTCGACATCATGAACGCCAAGCGTTCATTCTGTGATTGGAGAGGCATGGAAAAATTGGAGAACCAGGTTCTGGTTGCCGCTCAACAGCAACTTGCTCTTGAAGTACCAGATGAGTCCGTGGTGCTTCTCCCGTTCGACTCTACACTGCTCAAGATTTCAGACGTATTTCGCAAACGATTGGCGACGAGAGCCTCGAAACAATACGAGCAGCCAAGCACACTTGAGCTACTATCATTGCCGTGGAGCGAAAACAACGTCACGTGGGATCGTCCGTTGACACCACAACGACTGAAAATTGGATACCTGAGTTTTGACTACCGAGATCATCCTATGGGCCATCTTACGCTGGGGGTCATTGAGCAGCATGCAGTACTAGCTCAAGGTGTAGACACAATTTGCTACTCGTACGGTCCAAACTCGGTGGCATCTGCGCCTTGGCGACGCCAGTTTGAGGAAAAGTGTGGTGTATTCCGCGATCTGTTAGGCATGTCAGATCTCGAGGCTGCCCAAACGATTGGGAGGGATGGGATCGACATTTTAGTGGACCTCATGGCGCACACCAAAAGTGCAAGGCTGGGTATTTCGTCTCTACGACCGAGTAGAATTGCAGTCAACTACCTTGGATATCCTGGAACGATGGGGTCAAGCTTCACAGATTTTGCCATGGTCGACAAAAAGGTGCTTCCTCCTGAAGTTGCTGCTGCCAGCATGAGCGAGCAGATTGTTTACCTACCACATACGTACCAAGCGAACCGTTACGAAGCGGCTATAGCATCGTGTGGAGCCAACGCTACTGACCTCCAGTGTCAGCGAGCGAACCGTTCCCAACACGACTTGCCTCCGAATGCCTTCGTATTCTGCAATTTCAACACCGTCAACAAGATGGAGTCAGAATCTTTTGCGGTGTGGATGAGCATTTTAAGGCAACTTCCTAGCAGTGTGTTATGGCTGTTAGCCCCGTCCGGAGAGGATGCCCCTCGAGTGATGGAGCTGCTTCATGAACAAGCAATGGCTCATGGTGTGCGTCCATCAAGAATCATTTTTGCACCACGGGTAGACAAGCTCACCCACCTCGCACGGATTACAATGGCCGATCTGTTCTTGGATTCATTCATTTACAACGCGCATTCGACGGCTGCAGATGCTCTCTGGGCAAACGTCCCCATTGTCACCTTTTGGGGAGACACATTTCCGTCGCGTGTAGCTGCTTCACTGATCCAGAGCGCCATGCCATTCCCGGAACTCGTTTCGCACAGCGTGAAAGACTACGAACGTGTTGCAGTTTACCTTGCAGAAACTCCGAAAGTTTTGCGCCGACTCCGAAGATCACTTGCGTCCCACACATTGACATCACCACTGTTCAACACAAAACAAACAACAGACAGCATCGAGGCTGCATACGAAGTCATGCACGATGTCGTCAATCGCTTACATCCATTCACGAAAGAAGACAGAAGTTCCCGGTTCCAGCTGATAATTGACCCTGGACATACGGCTGAGGCCCTCAGCAATGCAGAAGTTGTGAATGCTCGAGTGAATGATGTAATTCAGCAGGGTATATCTCTCCAGGAAGCAGGAGAATTCGTCGGCGCCCAGAATGTTTACTCGCGTGTTCTACGTGCAAGTCCGGGAAACGCAGACGCCATCCATTTGCTAGGAACGCTTTACTTCCAGACTGACAACTTCGAGCGTGCCGCCGAGCACTTCGTGCACGCAATAGCATCGAACCCCCTCGCGCCATGGTATCACTCCAACTTGGGTTTAACGTATGTGGCCCTGGAGAAGCCTGAACTTGCAGAATCAGAATTTCAATTGGCCCTGCAGCTAGACGCGTCGAATCACGTGGCGATCTCGAAACTTAGTGAGATTTATATAACGCAGAAAAGTTTTGACATGGTTGTCGACCTCTATGCCACGTACGGGGAGGTTGCATATTTTTCTAGAGAGCAGACAAGCGCAAGTCAAGATGAGATTGAGAAAGCGTACGTGGATTACTCAGACGCGCTTTCCAAAACTGGGCGCTCTCTGGGGGCTATTCAGCTGCTGGAAGATGCGGTGCAACAACACCCCGCTCTGTTTCAGCTGAGCTACAACTTGGGAGTGATGTACAACGAGCAAGGGAGATACGATGAAGGAAATCAACAGCAATTCGCAACGGTCGTCGCTCAGGGTCGCTACCTGTACGACACACAAGGTCAGCATTTTGCGAAAATCCCTCGTCCCGAGCACAAGGTGGTCATCGCCTTCTACTGCCATGAGTACGGGCAGGCATGGTGGGCACAATGGGGGCCATCTTCGCTGAATACAGGCCTGGGTGGTTCTGAAGAAGCTGTGGTATTCCTGTCCCGAGACCTACAGAAGCTTGGCTACTGGGTCGAAATCTACGGCGATCCGCCTCCGCAAGACATCTCCTCTATCGACCAAGCCGATGAGGACACTGTTCGATGGTACCCGCACCACGCATATGATATCGAGGATCGAGGAGTTGATATTTTTGTGGCATGGAGATATCATATTTCGATGGCTATGGGCAAGGCAGCACGAAAGAAGTACTTGTGGATGCACGATCTCCCGCATGAAGACGCAAAGCGATCCCCTGAGCTGCTGAACAATGCTGATGGAATCTTTTGCCTTAGTGACCTCCATGCGTCTACATTCCCTGAAAGCCTTCAGTCCAAGATCACGGTCAGTACCAACGCAGTCGACCCTTCCTTCTTTGTCAACGGACCCAATCATGCAGATCGGTTCGTCTATGGTAGCGCACCGACTCGTGGGTTGTACACGTTACTGAGGGCTTGGCCACGAATCCGAGAAAACATTCCTACTGCTGAGTTATCTGTCTTCTATGGCTTTAGACCGGCGTTCATCAAGTGGGGTAACTCGAATATGGCCAACTTCACGGAATGGATGGTCGAGATGAATCGCCTTCTTATCGAAACACCAGGTGTGCGCTACGTGGGTCTTGTCGACCACGCACAATTGGCGAAGGAGTACTCATACGCTGGGTTTTACCTGTACCCGACGACGTTTTCGGAGACTAGTTGTATTTCTCTCATGAAGGCCATGTCGAACGGCGCTATCCCTATCACCAGTCGATTCCCCGCTTCAGCGCTGCCTGAGACTGTCGACGAATACGACCTCGGTCCTCGAGCTCTTCAACAACATTCCGTCGGTACGGTTAGTATGTAGTTAGTCGCTTCGAACAGCTTAGCTAACCTGTTTATGCTTGCGTTAGAGGACGATCCTGAATGGCTGGAGCTCTGGATACGCAGCATTGTTGACGCCGTGCGTGACGAACAACAAGCAATTACCGTGCGTCACCGCATGAAGCGGTTTGCACGTAAGAAATATCGCTGGGAACACATTGCATTGCAGTGGCACCGAGTGATATCCAAGCCACGCTTTCCGTGACATCTCTACCCCGCTATGTCATTGCAAAGAAATATATCCTTGATTCTGTGTTCATCTTGCGTATATTGACTGTTAGCCCCCATCCCGCACCCTACATGTTTAGTTTCGTGTGGCACTGCTTGCAGTACCAGTCGTCTGCAGGAACGGCGTCAAGCTTCGCGCATTTCTAAAGGAAAAAAAAAGTTGGAAAGTTAGCACGACAAAACGGTCGGTCACCACCATCACAAATACAGCATTAGATTGAACGTACCAGATGAAACACTCGGTCGCAACCCTTCGAGCCGTCCTCGGAACCACAGATCACATGCGAGTCCAGCCGGATTTTATTTTTCTTGCAGGCTCCACACATTTGTAGGTTGCACTCATTGCAGAACCACTCTGTCTCGGGGATCTCAGCGAGGCCGATGCAGTTAACATGAAAAGCACGAGGGCATCCATCGCAGCAGAGCAGTTCACCCCCCAAGCCACAGACACTGCAGTCAACATCCCATTGGTCTTCAGGACTTTTAGGTCCGTTGTGAGTCTCTACGTGAGCATGCCGCACAGGCGACGGCTTGCTCGAAGCAGGACGGGCCGAAGAAGTTGTGGAAACTGCAGAATCGGACTCGCCATCGCTTTCTTCGGACTCGGACCCATCGGATTTCGATTTGTCGAGCTTTGCTTGCTTTCTGCGTCGACCCCGTGATGAAGGCGAGCTCGACCGTCTTGGTCGCTTCGCCGACGCTTTTCCACTTTTCTTCGCGCCATTTTGTGCCGGGAAAACAGGCTTGACCGACGTATCACATTCATGGCAGAAAATCTTGCCCCGGGGGATACGACGCAAACCAATGCAAGGGTAATGGAAGACATGAGGGCAACCGTCGCAGCATACCAGTTCGCCACCTTCACTGCAAATATAGCAATCCTCTTCCCACTCATCCACAGATTCGCGCGTGTGGGCATCCTCATCGTCGGTCTCTTCAATCCGTTTCTTCTTTTTCACTGCGCGCTCCTTGCGAGATCGCTTTTCCTGTTCACTCTTAGCGCGCGTTTTCATAGCATCTTCATCCGACGCGTTCAAGAAGCCTAACACTTCTAGGCGATGCATCAGCGAAGCTAATGCAGTGGCCATAACGGCGATTGTTTTCCCGCGCTTGACATTCTGGATCCAGCGCTCACGACAGTATTTGGACGGCCAGAGCATCGAACCATCGTCGACTAAAGCATCCATAGCCTCTTCCTCCTCGTCATCGTCCTCCTCGTCACTCCTCTCGTCATGTTTGGCAGGCTCTTCAGTGGAGGTGTTCGCACTGTTGGTTGCGCCATTTGCAGTCGTACTTGCCGCTGTGTTTGCCGATCCTTGTTTCGGCTTGCTCTGGGCGGACATTATTTCATTTTCTAGAGTAAATAGAGAGCCAGCAAAGTCTTCAACATTGTCGATGGCTTGCACAGATTTTCGCCACACCGCTCCACCATTTTCAGGGCGGTCAGGCCACGTAGAGCCGAGGGTACGAAGGCACTTCGAAATCCACTCCTGGCCCTTGAGCAGATCGTCACGGAAGGACTCGACGTTTGGCTCCGCATGCTGAATGACCTTGCGCTTCGGGTGTTTATTGTTTTTCCACTCGAGAAACTCTGTTTCTTCGCCATTTGACGTTCCCGACGGACGTTGAACGCGCTTTTTGGCACTCTCCTCGTTCAACAGGTCAGAAATCAGCAAACCAGGCTTGGAGACTGGCATCTCGCTCGTAAGTTCTTCCATGTGGTCGGCCAGGGATGAAATTAGGTGAGCCTCGCGGGGAACGCGGGAATCTAGAGCTTCCATAAGCGATTTCACCTCCGTTTGAGACGAATAGCAGTACCATGTTGCATTGCTGTCATCATCCTCCGGGATTATACCATCCCTTGGGGACCCGCTTCTTGCCAGAGACTCGTACTTGCGTTTAAGCTTATCTGTGGGGCCGGGTCTCTCAACGTAAAGCCGCTGCAAGTCACCTCGAAGAATCCAATACCTCAGCTGATCCCGATCTCTACCAATTGCCTCCGATCGAACGAAGGATTGGCGGAGAAGTGCGCTGAATTTGCGCTTTTTCACCTGGGTTTCTTCTTCACGAACTGCTTCGGCATCCAGAATTTCCAGAACATGCGCTGCCGACACGATAATGCGGTTTGGAAGCCCACACTCCTTGCCCTTTTCAATCGCATTTCGAAGCAATTCGGCGTCCTTGGATGTAAGGCCGTCGGTGATTCCTTTCTTTGCTGCAGCTCTCTTGCGCTCCAACTGCTCCTGCAACTTCTGTTTACGCATTTTCTCCTCCGTTTTCTGTCGGAGTCTACCTCGCTGTTTGTCAAGCTTTTTTCTTCGCGCCAAGTACTCATGCCGGGTGATATACTCCTGTATCTGCAGCTTCTCGAGCTCCTCTTCGTTTTTCGTCAGGGCCTCCTCGTTGTATGCAAGATCATCCAAGTCAGAGTCACTAGCTGATCCAGTATCCCCATCAAAATCACTCTTGGTCTCTTCAGTGCCATCCAATGAGCCAGAATCTCCGTAAGCCCGGCCCTTCTTGTTATTTCCCAACCAAGTCTTCATCGACGTTTTGTTTGACTCCACAATATTAGCGAGCTCAGTACGCTGCTTTTCCCGAAGTTTCTTCTCATCTTCAAGAGTAATCTTTCGATCCTGCATAACGGCGCGATTGTATTCCTTCGTGCCCTGGAGAGTTTCGTTTAGGTGCTTACCGAGCATCCGACGAACTTTCTCCGTACCAACCATGCGGCCAACAAGGAATTGCAACAGCGCCAGCTTGTGCTGCACTTGCAA
The DNA here is from genome assembly GCA_024679135.1 of Phytophthora foliorum. NCBI lineage: Eukaryota > Oomycota > Peronosporomycetes > Peronosporales > Peronosporaceae > Phytophthora > Phytophthora foliorum. The sequence continues at coordinate 37,386 of JAHWLE010000078.1, forward strand.
CGCCGGGTAGTCGGCATCTTGCAACGCCTTGTATGCGGTTAGGAACGTAGACGTCGCATGTGCTGTGTAGCGAGGCACAGCAGCAATTAAGCTGCACAGGACGGACGGCCAGGTGAGAGAGGTAAGCATTGAGACCGTCGGCAACCCCACAGTCAAGGGCGCGTGTTGGATTTCGTATCGATATCGCTCACTGTCATCCATCGAGCCTTCGTCATCGGATACATAGTCCTCGTCCTCTCTGTGGCAGCAAAAATCAGAGTTGCAAATCGGTGACTAAAGTTTTAACAAACAATCGTCCGATTGTAGCTACTTCGACGTACCTGTCCTCGAGAACCTTCTCAAGCAAACACATATGGATCTCCGTGAGCATGGGAGAGTGCTTAGGGTGATTCAGCGCGCGACCAAACTGGTCAACCGAGATGTCCGCAAGCTCTAGTATGTCCCGGAAAGCATAAATGCAGTCCCACACGGCGAGCATCTTGCCGACGTACTTCGCTGGGATATCTGCGAAATTGCACGGTAGTGGCCTAAAAGTTTGCAACAACCAGCATGATCAACAATCCATCCAATAATACCCAGCTAAGGTTAGCAGTAAAAGGAGACAGACGTACGTTGGTTTGTCCGGGCGCGAAGTATCTTCGATAACCTCAGGTGGGATATCATTGATTCCGCGCTTCTTCTTGTTCACCGCGTCTTCCTTTCTTCTAAGGGCCGCGTCCTCCTTTTCGAGCTTTTCAAGTTTCTCCTTCGCAGAGCGCACGGTCTGCGCGAGGTCTTCCGCCAGTCTGCCGAGCTTCTCTTCCTCCTTGTCTTTGTACTTCACTTTCTTACGGCTGAGGATGCGATCTTGCATCTCCAGGACACGCTTGGCCTTGTGCTCAATAGCCTCCACCGACTTCTTCGCCAGCATCTCCTCTTTCATCAGTTCAGCCTTGCGACGGCGCGCATCCCGCTCCAGCTTCTCGGTTTCACGCATCACGCGCGCTTTCTCCTTTGACTCCTTCTTCAGGCGACGTCGATCCAAACACTCTCTACACATCGACACCAGCAACCTATCAGGCACTTTCCTTCCACCAACAAATCGACCACAAAGCCGCCACGTACGCGCACATCTTGCAGTACCACTCGCTGTCCGGGATATCATCCTCACTCATCCCCAAACTACACCACACACAAAAAATCAGCCCCCTAATAAAAAAAACACACACACTAAACCAAACAGAAAAGCCCACCAGCTCATGTGGAACGCTCTTGGACAGCGGTCGCAGCACAGCAGCTCTCCCCCATCTTTGCAGATGTTGCAGTACCATCGATTATGGTCCGCCCAGTCGTCGTCGGCCGTGGCGGCGCTGTCGTTCCCGTCTTCGTCGGCCGAGTGCACGGGCGTGTCAATGGCCACGTCCCCCGTGGTGGCGACGCTTTCGGCGTCCTCCTCGCTGTTGTTGCAGAGCTCCACGACGCTCAACATGTGCGCGGGGCGGGCGTTCGGGTCGTTGGCGAGTGGGTGTGGGCCCGTAAAAGGCGAGTGCGGGGGCCCGTTGAGCGCGTTCACGAGCTTTTTGCGGGTCTTTTTGGGTTTCAAGGCCTTGGGGCGCCCCGTGTCCCGACTGGCGAACAGGGAGGACTGGATGATCCGGGCCTTGCCCGTGTACTTGGGTCTGGAAACTGGCGGCGGGGGCGACGTCGGCGGAGGCGGCGGAGGAGGCGGCGGAGGCACCAGCAAGAAGCCCGCGGCGTCTAGATCGCTGTCTTCGTCGCTCATTTGTGACCTAAATTGAATGCGGAATGGAAATTAGTGCCAGAAAATGGGATGGTAGACGCCCAATTTGGGCACATACGCTTCGTGGCGGGCGGGAGACGACCAAGTGGAGGGATGGAGGCACGTGGAGGCGAGAGGAAGAGGGAGGAGGCGGGTGCTGCGCGCCTGCTGGCTCCAAGACGGCGCCCCAGTAGGAAAGTGGCGGGGCGCTCGCTCGATTGGAATTGAGTCTGCCCCCGCCAAAAACGGAGGAATACAAACGGACCATCACTCTGATATGTACGGTTTATGGTGTACATATGCGATTTGGAAGGTATACTTGTTGGGGAAGATGTATGTGAGGAGGAGAAGCAGAGTATTATGTATGAGATCGATGCGTTTTCGCGGACGGACGGCATACTTTGTCACTGCGGTTTGCGCTCGCCACGTCCACAACCCCCCACCGATAGCCAGCCAATCTTTTCTTCTCTTGCGAGTGGTTACTTGGGTTCTTCCTCGCTTTTGCGTCCGATTGCAACCACGGATCCCGAGGTTCAACACCAATCTAACGGGATCGGAGAAAGTCAACGGGCATTCTTTGACCACTTTGGTGAACTCAAAGCAATGCGATTGAAACTTCAACTATAGCGTCATGCCATGACGGTCATGGTAATGGTTGCCTGCCATGGCAACTTGCATACGTGAGCGATTACTACCGACGAACTATAATAGCCGAGCTAGAAGGCACTTTGGCCACGGATTTGGGCAATCGGTGAGTGATAATGCGTCGACAATGGTTACCCGCTGTCGCCAATACCATTGTCGATACACTTGCCAATCAGTGAGAACTGAAATCGCCTTGCAGTGACAAGTGTCCGCTATGACCCACTTTATCGTCTACACTCGCTGACCGGTTCTCCAGCTTACAGCGATACGGGGTACAGTCATCGCCCCCTGTCTTGCTATTATATGACCTCGTGTTGAGTAAGTACATTATTTGTATCGATGCAGCTAACACTCGAGCTTAGCAACGAGTGGATCACGGGTGGGTAGGTTATTCAACTATACGTGGTTGTGTGTTGCGTTCAAACCAGCACAGTCGTTGCCTTAATGGATCGAAAGCCTGGGTTGGAGATGAATAGCCGAGTATTCAGGCTAGCACCCTGCAGGTTGTATGAGGGTCAACAAAAATGAACGCACTTGCCCATACCTGAATAGAAGAGTATTCGTCACTTTCCGAGTTATGACCCTGCGCGTCATGGCTTCAATGCCACCCAGCGTACGCAGCAGAAACACAGAACCGATCTAGGCTCTTAAATGTCAGCCAACCTGGTAGCGAACGGTAGGTACCATGATCTCCAGAGTGCACTAAGACGACTGTAGGCAAGTGCTGTTTACTGGTTCCAGGAAACAAACTCAAAACTACTCAAATTTTCGGTGAAAGTGCTTAATCTCACAGAGCAGTGTTCCCGTGCTGCTAGCTACATGTAGCACTACTGCGTGACATGGCGGTTTACGTTGCACTCGATCGGGCAGTAAACCAGGAGCGTCGTGTAGTGCATTTAAAGCTAAGTTACTTCAGCAATTTTACTATTTTCAATCCTACTACATGTAGTTGCGAGAAAGCCAAGGTATTCGTGCTACCGGTAGTCTCGAGGTAGCAAAAATCAGGGCGAAGATGAACGGTGGAGGACACAGCGCAAGATTCGTGACAGCCGCGCGTGATAGCTGAACTGTAACTCCCCACGGGATGGCAAACTTAATATGGCTTCACCTGCTGTTGGCAGCACTTCGTGCACTGTGCACTCAAGATGCATGCTGAAATGAGGTTACACGTAGTTATCTACATTATCTTCCACTTACTCTCGACTCATTTCGGGGTCATCATCAGGATCGCCACCTTTTCTCGCCTCTTCTTCCGGTTCTTGGAATGGAGGTTCTTCCGTCATGCCTTCCTCCTCAGTAGCTTTGTGCTCCTCATCTTCTTGCTCGTGAAGTAGCTCCTTTCTGCGTTTCTCTTCGATAGCTCGATTTTCCACACGCGGCGAGCCCTGAAAGCCTTCTTCATCATTTTGATCATGCTCACCTTGTTGCCCTTGATCTCTTTGACTATCTCCGCCTTGTTGTTGGTCACCATCGCTCGATTCCTCTCGGTAGCTCTCTGCGATCGAGAGAAGTTCATGCTGAAGCAGTAAACTTTCGTCCAGCAGCGGCGGTGGGGCTTTCTCCTCGTAATCAAGCTGCTCTGCGACTGCTACAACCTCTTCCTCGTCCAAAAGCCCCAATTTCTCCTCCCCCTTGATTGTCACCTCAGTAGACAGAGCTTTTTGCTGCTGCTCACTTGCTAAGACGGTTTCACTCTGCTGTACCTGATGTTCTTGCTCTTCCATTAACGCCTCGGCGTCTTCAGCTTCTCTATCCTCAGGAATAGTTGTCTCCACTGGCTCAACTTCTTGCTCCAGTTTTTCTTGAGCAAGACGGTAAAACCCCAGGAACAAGCGCTGCCTTGCAGCCTCCGTCTTGGCCTCAAGTACCAACCACTTGCCGTCACTGCATTGTATCGACACACACAAGGCGTCACGCTCGGGCGTCGATCGAGCAGTGACATTGGCACTACCATGAATTCCCTTTAAAACCTGCTCGATGCCATGCGTCTGGATACTGCTCTTACTTCTCAGCCGCTTGAAGGTGCCGACAGAGTTCCAAAACACAGTAGTCATGTCTGGTGTGATGTAAAGCGTCCGTGATACCACACGCCCGCTCTTCTGGCAAACTTTCTTGATTGCAAGCCCATCTAACAGCTCACGCACAAACTCGAGATATTCGTACATGCGGATTTCATCATCACCGAGGTTCTCATAGCTCACATCTTCTTGCGCCAAGATAACTCGCCTCTCAGTTCGAACTGCCATCGACTGACGGCGCGATGAAGAACGCACAAAATCTTCTTTCGTCTCCACTGCACCATAACTTGCGGACGACGTACGGCGGCTGATTGCGTCCGCCCCGACACTACTTGCATCACTAGCAAATCTGGTGTTGCCTTGGCGAATTTTTAACATCGAAGACGGCGAGGGTGGTGCCGTGAAAATGCTTGAACGGCCCGATGGTCTCGTTAGACGATGCGACGAAGGCGAATGCACCTTAAATTCACCAGTTGCTCTAGCCTCACTGCCATCTGTATGAAATGGTGGAGGAGGCTTAACCTCAAGCTCATCCACCGCTGCAGCGGCACTTTCGTCAGTCTCCGGTGGCCGTGGCGTTTTCACTTCGAGGTCGTCAGTAGATACAGCGATGCTTGCGTAGGACTGAGGCGGAGAAAGCGACTTCCCTTCCAGGTCATCCATCGCTACAGCAATGCTCTCATAAGATTTTACAGCCCTTGCAGACGCCGCTAACATGTCCGCGTGAAAACGGTAGCGCATATCGACGTCCCGAGCAGGGGTCGCCACGAAAAATCTGCTCGTAGTCTGAGCCAGCCACGTCAACGCCCGACGCCACAGACTCTCGCTCTGCGCTTCCTCCGTCTCCTCCTCTACGGGTTTCCGCTTTCTTTTCTTCTTGGGGGGGCCGAACCAAAGCACAAATGGCGCCTCGAGCTTCTCGTTCGTCGCGAATCGCACCGGGATCACCGACAGCAGCAGCAACCCGCCAACCACCAGTACCACGTGCACGCCCAGCAGCAACATGCACGTGGACGAGCACTCGAAGCGCGTCCCGTACGCATTGCGGTACGTGTGTTCAATCGGAGGCTTCCCTCCAGGCTGCAAATCCGTGGAATTCGCAGCCGACGAGGCCGCAGAGCTCCGTCCACTCGCCGCAGCGTCACTCGCAGCCGTCCACTCGACCTTGTCAATGCTGTCGGCCGTCAGCGGCCCCGTCAGCTGCCTCCCCGCCGCCATCCCACTCGCCACCAGCATCAACGCCAATATCCTCGTCATACCTCCGAGAAATGATAACGGCCTTTCAA